>JAIUND010001449.1:0-35506 GCA_034699125.1 Gisinianus flammeolus | reverse complement strand
ACACATATTTCAAAGGTAACTTTACCTAATGCTATATATTCCTTCCCAGTTTTCCAACAATAAAAACTAATCGTCGTAAGAATTCCAAGGATATCTTTAGAGAATCCCTATACATTAATCACGGTTTCGGGTTTTGCATTTTTCAGCGTCCCTGTACAGTGCATAATATAAGGAGATTTCTACAATGCAATCTTTCTTCATTTCTTATGAATTCCATGTATGGGTAATGTAAAATGTATGTGTACTGAATATTGTAATGTAAATCAAGAATTCTGACTGGAGTCGTCGTCATCATCATCAGAGAATTAAATGGAGTTGCAGAATAGAATCCATAATTCACGAGCCAAATGGCCCAAATCTACATTTTTAAAAAGTCCCTCCTGCATACAGTATTTTAATTTTAATTTATTCATCTTGCAATCTCCATCTCCATCTCAATTTCCACTTGTCCATTTGTCCATGTGCCTTCCACTCACTTTTCAATGCTGAATGCCAATGCCAATGCCAACCACAGAGTTTCCCCTGTACTCTTGTCAGCCTATACATACATTTATTCATGCCTGCTTTCCCCAACTCCCATTTAAATAAGGAAAAAACGAGGAAATCCTTGCACATTTCCTTATCAAGAAATTAATTCGGTCATACATATACTCAAACACAAACCATATACAAAAACACACATAGGTACATATGTAGTATGTACACACATGAAATTTGGCCTTGACCATCGGCGTCGTACAATATACATACATATTCTCCTACATATTCGTAATTCGTATATATTAGCCCAACCCAACAAACACACACACTTTCGCCTATATATATGTATGTACTTTGTAAAGCCTTGTTTACATACACACAGTAGGTATATATATATATAGGCGAGAGAGAGTCGAGAGTCGAGAGTGTGGAGTGCAGGTAAATGTAAATATGAGCGAAAGAGAGAGAGCGAGATGGCTTTAAAACGAGGAGAGAGAAACGTGGACGGGTTTTAATCAGCTCTTCGCATGTCCACTCGGAATCCCAAAATTCTCTCACCTTCACTCTCTCTCTTTCTCTCTCTCTCTCTCTCTATTTTCCTTTATATTATACTTTTACCATATACTGTGTACTTTTATTTTACTTTTGTATTTTACTGTTTTTCTTTTTACCTGTACACGCAATTTACTGCAATGCTCAAAAATCGCCTCGTTCCCTCATTTCCCCATTTCCCCGTCGTCTCCATCATATATAGGTATGTATACTTTTGAGAGTGGAAAGTGGAAAAACTCATTTTTCTTCCCTCTGTTTACCTTTCCCTTTCTTCTTCTTCTTCTTCCCCGCCGCCTTCCCTCAGCATAACAACACAACAACTTTCAACTCCAACTCCCATTAGAGTATATATTATATAGCCTCGTTCAAAATCCCCAATCCGAAATCTGAAAGAAGTCCAAAAAATCCGAAATCCGAAATCCATAAACCGAAAAAGCAGAACGTAAAGAGCTGGAATCCTCATCATCCTCATCATCATCATCCGCATGTGTTTTTTCTTGGGCTGTTTTTTTTTGTACACTCGCTCGCTCGTCAGTTGTAAATTGAATCCTCAAAGTCATGGATCATCTCACTTTTCTATTGAATACTCTCACGCTCCTCTTCACTCTCAATCTATTCTCTAGCAGCAATCGGACGACCGTGGCAGCCCGTGGAAAACCCGTCGTCGGTACTATATACATAATACATATTACTTAAAACTATACAGGCAATTTTTTTTTTCAAGGCACTTTCACAGTCAAACAATTCACATTTATGTATATCTTACATATGCGTAATTTAATCCATGAAATTCTTGGTTTTCTTGGTTTTTTGGTTTCTTGGATTTTTTTTCTGATTGTACACAGTGGACCCGAACAAGATAAAATGTCACTGTAAAGTCCCGCCGAATCAAATGTTCAGTTGTCCAGCGGACATGGTGCTGTGTAAAAAACTGGATGGCTGTCTCAAAGCGAGTACGAGGGATAATTATATTAAATTGTGTGCTCCGGAGAATTCCACATCCGGCTGTTCATATCATGCAGAAGATGGACATCATGGGAGAAAGGGACTGAATGGAGCCGTGTGTATCTGTCATACGGAATTATGCAATGGAAGCCCACCCTCATCTTATTATTTCCCCAGCTCCTATTACTCTCCAGCTCCATTTTTTATCATCACCATCCTTTCCACATTATTTGTATTTATTTAACATCCAATCCAATCCAGGGATTTCAAGTCACATATAAATTTTGCAAGTCCCGAATTCCAATTCAAATTCAAATGACAAGAAAAAAGTGGGGACTCAAAACTGTGTGGATGGAATGATTAAATCATAATAATAATAAATACTCAAGACAAAAAACGCGCGGTACAAAAATATACACAAATGTGTGTGCAATGGTCAGATGTCAAATTGTCAATTTAATTAAAGGAACAGTAAAAAGTGTGTGGATGCAAACATGTTTTAAATGCTTTTCTATATGTACGTCTTTTTTTACTTTAGCAGCACTGTAGTACTTAGTTAAATTTGAATGTATAGTGTCATTTGTCAATTGAGGAATCCGGACGACTTTGTCCACCGTGGGAAATCGGATGAGGGGCGGAGCCATCCGGGACTTTGTATTGAGTCGAAACCGCACAATTCAAAGAAGCCGCCAGAATAGCCGGGCATCAAATTCTGAATGTCTTTCAAGCCCACAATTTGTTTTGCACTTGACGGAGGGTGTTGTTCTTTTGATGTTCTGACGGATATATCTTAGGATATAGGATTTAAGGGCTCCGTCCTCTGGATTTCCATCTTCTCATTGGTCCATGCAGCACGGGATCTCGACGATCATATATTGAAAATCCTCCCACGCTGTGTGGATTCAACGGAGGATGGATTTGTGTAGTGAGGAGCTCGGATTTCAAGGGAGATCTCGTGGAAAGGGGAAATGAGACGATCTCTATTCGCTGTAATTTTTGATAATTTGGCATTTAAATTACATGACATGGCTAAAACGGAATTTTGTGGGTTCTCGTTTGAATTTTATTTCAATATTTTTGGTCAACCGGGGAAATTGTAGGGATTTCCCCATATATACTTCTGTGATTCCGTAATTGATTTTACTTTATATAGATATATATGCGTATATCGTCGGCTCAGTTCCATAACCGTGTATTATCATTTGGCCCCGGAAGGCGCATACTGCACGTGAGCATATATGAACGCGCACGCACATTCGCCTTCTCGGGCCAAATGATTATGTATATATGTACAGGGTTATGGAACTTATTGTTAGCCGATGATATATCGAATATAAATATACATATATGAATTCTAATTTTAGCATTTTGACGTTTTAGAGTGAGAATTAGAATTCCAGGCAATAAAATGTCGTTTTTTGAACTTGATATTTGACAATTACAATAAAATATGTAAAATGTTTAAAATTCCATTAAATATACAAATGCACACATTTTCTCATTTAATTATAGATGAAAAAGTCTACACATTTCCCATAACTATATATAATTTTCACTTCGAATTGTATTTATTTATTGAAGAGAACCGCAATTTTATACATTTTAATTGTGAATTCCTTCCTGTATATACGTATTCAATTCAATGCATTGGAAATTTATTGGAGGTGAACAATATATGTATTGAACTGTTTGGGAGTTTAAGCTTCAAATTCTCCCATTTCTTCCTCTGCTTCTTCCTCCACTTCTTCTGGTTCCTCACCTTCATTGGAATTCTCATCGGGATTGGACAGAGGAACGGACTCCTCCTCATTTGGTCCAGACACATCAGACAATTCAATATTTTCCTCGGAAACTTGCTCCTCCATTTCAGGATTGGAATTGGAATTGGTGTTGGTGTCGGTTTTGACTGGCTCGATGACGGTCACTTGAGTGACATTACGGGCCGGGGATTTGGCTCTTTCTTCCTCTGCCTTGGCTTCAACCTTCTCCAATTTTGAAACCAGATGTTTCACCTGCTACAGAATAAAAAAATCCTCATTATATTGTAAAAACTATATATCGTCGGTTAAGTTCACAAACGAACTATAACGATTTTCCTTAATGTGCGGAAATGCGACGACTGCGTCCGTCTTTATGGGTACAATTGTGAAAAAATTCAAGGTGACAGAAAAGGTCATGGCAGACAATCATGTCGAAGGATCCACAGCTCCATCTCCAACCATTTGGCCTTTGGAGCAGGTCAACGAAATTAAGGAAAATAATTATAGTTCGTTTGTGAACTTAACAGACGATATTGTAAATCCGAGTCACACAGGGAAAGCTCGAGTATTTTGTCTCGTTTTCCTCAGTCAACAACAGGAAACCACACCTAAAAACTCACACACACACAATAACCTAACTCAGGTTTCTATACTCACGGAAGGTTTATCGGCGGCTCCATCATTCTCAAATTTCTTCCTAAGATCCTTCACGGCCTGTGTATATATAAAAACATTCAAATATAAAAGTAAACCGAATACAGATATTTAATTGAAATGCCAAGAAACTCTTTATGAATTCCACACAACACTTTCTTCCAAACGTCCACACAGGGAGAATACAATTAATTTGTGTGGGAATGAAAATAAACAAGAACTGTATGCAGAAAATACGATAAATAACTCACGGACATGATGATATTTGTATTTGCAAATCGGGCGATGCAATATTGAATGGAGAACTGTGACAGTTTATTTGGAGTTTCTAGGACTTTTTGCTCTCCCCACTTACTTAACTTTGTCTCTTCGTCCTTCTTGCCTATAAACTAAATTCACAATCTAAATGTAATCCACGTATACACATGCCAAATGAATTTTCCTATATATGTGTTGTTTTGAGTTGGAGCTTCTTGTCGTTCACATGTAGTTTGGGAGCAGTCAACTAATTTCTCGTGCGGTTTTCCTTCCGACATCCTTTTAAAGGCATTTTTATGGAGCTCAAGACTCTTGAGTCAAGAGAGTTCAAGAGAATAAGAGACAAGGCGGTGAAATTCCCCTATATATAGGTATGTTATAAATGTGCCAAGTGTATGTAATGAGTTATTATGAATTCTCCGAAAAATTCCATATGAACAGTCGAAAATTGCAATTTTACAGTGTGGTGATGAGAATCTTTTTTTTTAGAATTTTATTATGAATCCATCACACAACTTCAGATTAAAAAATACAAAGTATAACATGTAGGAAATATACGCTTATGAAAAATGACTTTCTAATGAATTTACGAATACGAATTGAGATTTTGACAAGGGAAAATATGATTCAATGATATAGTTTTAGATTCTGGAAAGTGCATCAGGCTATTCTGTTGACTATATAAAACTTGTACAAAATTAATAAAAGGAAAGATTCGTCATTTTATTATAGCTCTGAAAAAAAAAACATAACAGCCAGGGAAAACATATATATATACACTCCATCCACGTAAAAGTTGGCTTTTAGTTTATTCAAGGAAAATCGAGGAAGCCGCGTTCGTTGCCTTGATTCCCTTGATTTCCCAACACGAAATTCAAATTCCAAGGAATTCTTTCGAGATTTTTTCTTGGGATTTTTTTACTTCCAATTCACTCGAGCGTTTTTGTACACATTTAATCGTAATTAAAATTCTTGATTTTTTACAAAGAAATAGGACACCAAACTCGGATTCCTGCCATCCAAAAATTTCTCCAAAGAACATCAAGACTCAAATTTGAGTCATTTCGCTAAAAAACCAAGCAAAAATACAAGATTTATTTTTAAGAGTGTTCGTGATATGTATGGTCCCACACTTTTTGTGAGCATAAACAACATTATTAATTTTATTAGCATCACGAAACATTTGGTCAAGTTTGGATTAAGCCATGTAATGTACAACTATGCAACAACCTGACTTCGATAATTCAGCAGCCAGTCATCCCGCGGCGTACCCTTTTGTTTGATTGGCATGTTCCGCCCGGAGCCAATTTCCCCCATTTTACAATTGCATAATATGCTTACAAAACGACAAACGCTAGACTTTGCGTCCAGTGTTTCGATGATTTTGTGCGGGCAACCGCTCGGTTTTCCCAGACAAGGAAAATGTTTTGCGAATATGTAACCAGTATATTCGCCCCCTCATTTCATTGTTATGATGTCAAACCAAGCAACTTTTGCGCGTTTCAATCAATCCCTTCCATGACAAATTTATGGTGCCGCCGTTGCAACCATGACTTTGTGCACAATTGTACAGACAACTGGAGCGTTCCGTTCGACTGCAAATACTGCAATCGTACGCACCTACCAGGTGGGAAAATGTACAACGGTGCAACAGGGTATAACTGCGATTCCTTTGGTAGGCGACAATTATCCTATTTTTGTAATTTTGCATGGATGAAGGTTTTACATGGATTACCCCCTGAAATCTTTTGTATTGTTAAACAAAAAAATATTATGCCATAATGAGGATTAGAACCTCAGTCTTTGCCTTCAAGGGCTAAACTTTGTACTATTTATTTATTACGATTACTTATATTTGGGATAATTAAAACAAAATGGAAAATACATGAATACATGTACAATACATGACATAAAAAACAGCACTAAAGCAAGTTCATATATTTGAAATACGTTTAGAATACGTTTATTTCACGTGTTTCATTTGTTTGGTTTCTCTATATTGTGTAATTATCATTCTACAATTCTCATGTACAACTTTAAATGGTCTGGTATTAACCCATTGCATATATGCGCACAACAAGTGCATTCAATATAAAATCTTGTTTGCTTTGTATTTTTTATCATGGAAAAAAGTTTAAGAAGATTGAAATTTCTTACACTCTTTCTCGCATACAATTTTGTTTGTGGTTTGTGTACACACAATTCTGTGTTGATTCATTGTATATATATATAAATCGTGACGCTGCTTGAATCGGGAAATTTCGTTTCCTTTTTTCTTATTATGCACAATCCCAAGGTGACGCAAGGGTAAAGTATTAACAAACGATGTAGTTGTTCTACTCGTGTGCCTTTGCATTCATTGGTATTTAATGTACTCTGCTAAAATAGAGATTTGTCTTCATTTTCTTTAGAGTAAGATGTATGTACAAAAAGAGAAAAAAAGGTAAATGTCACACAATTTCTTAGTTGAAAAACGATGTGTATATGTTAGTAGTGTGCTTATGTATTCATTGGTATTTGATGCTATTATTTTGCTAAAGTAGAGATTTGCTTATTATTTCCTTTAGAGTAAAATGTATGTACAAAAAGAGGGGAAAAGGTAAATGGCACAATTTCTTGCTTATACAGCCACAAATAAATTCAGTTTTTCGTGAGCTGAGTTGAAAAAATATACGCAAGATAAAATTGTGTTGTGTTTTAAATTATTTTCATCTTTAAAATGAAAATCTGTGTAATCGTGAAACCCCTGGAACTAGATTACAAGGCAATGCGATATCTCAGGGTAACACTAAAAAAACTCTGAGTAAAGCAACAGCCGAGTTTATCAAAAGAACGTGGCTTTCATTTTAAAGTTTTGAGGCAAGAGCTACGAAACATGGCTTTTAAAAAAAGATAGTGAAAGTGAAAGATAGTGATAGTGAGGACGACGGTAACCGGGAGGAGTCGGCAGCTCCGATGACTCCTCACGTGAAAGTGGTACTGAATGGATTCGGGAGAACTCGGAGGTGATTCTCTATCTCTCTCTATTATAACCTGATGATAGTGAGTGAGAGATCGTATGAAAGGAGAGTTTTTCGTTATTCTCTGTGTGCTGTACAAACTCACAGAATGTTACCCTGCTCAAATGACCATTCGACACAAAAACATCTACATTTATATATTGAATAAAAATACTTTAAAGATACACAAACACAATACAATCATCATCTTTATTTTCACATCTTGAACGTGAAAAATCTAGGTTTAAACGACTAAAAGCCCGCTTTTCCTCAACCATGAGCTGTTCCAGCTCCCTACAACAATAAATAAACTGCACATGGCCATTACAACAAGATTTTCTCTTATGCAAAAAACACTATTTTAGATTAGCAGTCCCGGGGAAATGGCTAACTTGGAAATTTTTTATGATAAGACGTGTAGTATAGAATTTGTTTGCATTGAGTAAAAAACAATTGCAGAACCATCCCTTATTGCTAAAACATCATTGAGGTAGAAAACACAGTACATAAATTGTATTAGTAGATACTCAACTATTGGGAGCTTTATGAAATTTCACCATGTTTTTGCGGAGAACTGCCAAGTCTCCTTTAAAGTGTGGCAGTGAGTCAGTTACTTCAGACATTAAAACAAAACCCTCATCTTAATTACCGATAATCCCTTCAAATTATTTTTAACTGGCATTATTTGTATAATTTTGCAGCCACTTAGAATGAATCTAAACGTCAGTCTAACATATTCGTCAGTGGTTTGCACATACAGTACAGACAGTTTGACTGTTTATAAATAAAAATTGCGACTTATTTTGTATTACTAATATTACGTATAAATACTATAGCGCGAGCTCAACGGGAGCATTAGAAATTCCTTTCTATACCCACTACTATAAAAGTTTGTCATGTACCGTGTGAGCTTTTTTTGTGCCTCTTTAGAAAAAGGCTGGAACTGAGGTTCTGGTCACACTTCTCACATTTAAAGATGCTCAATTTCTGCGTATGGGTTAGTCGGATATGCTTAGCCAGATCATGTGCACACTAAAGACAAAAAAAACAAAAAAGACAAAGTTTAATTAAACTTGAATTACACACGATATATTATGTAATGTACAACATTGCAAAATAAAATATCCAAGTGATCGTGTATGGATTTTGTCACTATATATAAATTAAATGTCTACCTTGAAAGTCCTACCACACTGATGGCACATGAAGGGCCGGGCGGAATTGTGGGTAGCCTGATGACCTTCAAACGCTTGTTTCCTCAAAAATGATTTCCCACATGTTTCGCAGACGAAGCTTTTGCCACCTATATACACAAAGAAAAAACCCGTTCATATACCTTGAAATGTATAAAGAACCAACATACATATGGACGCATGCACACAAACATTTTAGAAAAAGTGTAGAGGTAATAAAAGTAGTTGGTATAGTTACCCGAATGAAGCTCTCGGATGTGATCCGTCATCCCCAGTTTCCCTTTCCGTATTAAATCGCAAGCTTCACATTTAAATCCACTCTCAACTTTCTCAAATGACCAAATCCCATCGTAGAGGAATTTCCCTGGAGAAATCTCCAATGTCTGCCCGTACTTTTTTGCATTACACCAATGCTTTTCTAGAATTGACTGAGAACGGAAGGATTTCTCACACACTGGACATGCAAAGTCACCTGTACATCCCCCCAATCAAAATGAAATTGTCAATTTAATCAATTTAATTACTACGTATATATTGGCCTCATTCAAAAAAACCTCAACTAATGTTGGTCCCAGACGGTGAATATGCGTGTAAGCCATATTGGTATACGCCTTCTGGGGCCAACATAGTTGAGGTTTTTTTAATGATATGTCAATTCATATATGTATGTACATACATTATAGCTATTCAGGTTTAAAGTTACCCAGTCAAATTGCATTGGGAATTAAAGCATATCGTCTGTTAAGTTAAAAAAAGAACGATAATCATCTGGCCCCAGAGGGTGAATACACATTTTGTGCATACGCACATGCTGCGTCGGGGGCCAAACGATTATCGACCTTTTTTGAACTTAACAGACGATATATATATTTCATTTAATTAAATTACCTGTACAGTGCATGAGCCGGATGTGTCTTAACATCCCTTGCCGGGTTTTATTGTATTTGAGACAAGTCCCACATTTGAGGCCGTAAGACGAGTTTTCAAATCCGAATTTGTCCATGTATAGAAATTTCCCTCCGCCCAAACTCTTGACTGTCGTTTTCGGATCTAAATTCCTTTTCTCGTCCTTCCCCCTCGCTAAAGATGATGAGGGCAAAGAAGGAGCTATCAATTCTTGACTAGAATTCTTGACTGGAGGTACATCGTTGCCGTCACAATCTGTGAAAGTCTGATTCGAATTTACATACCCACCTGTAGAAAAAAAATCCAAAATATATATCATAATTCCATTATGTTGTATGTGGAGTCAATAATTGTGTCGAATTATCTTTTGTTCTTCTGCTTATTCACATATATACTTTTGTGGTTTCTCAGATGGTCGATGATTTCCTCTTGACTCTCACATCTAAAGGAGCAATGACAACATTTGAATTCCTCGACTCCCTCCATCCCCTCATTCTCTTGTCTCCGAAAAGTCCAGAAACCATCCACAACGAATTTATTCTGACCACAGTTCATGAGTTGGAATTGAGCTGAGCCAAGTGACACTCCGTGACCTCTCACTTGATGACTCACAAATTGATCCACATTCTCCAGCCCTTTCCCACATGTCGAGCATGTGAAGGGGTACAAATCTATACAAGAAAAAACACGTCATTTACAATTTATTCTGATTGTTAATTCGATTTCTAAGGCAATCAAAATTAAAGTGGGTGTAGTTAATTGGGATTTGTGATTATCTTACCCATGTGTTTCATACGGATGTGAGCAGTCAAGCAATATTTGGTTTTCCGACTCACATTACACGTCCAGCATGTAAATCCATCAGAGGATTTTACATACGGCCAAATCCCATAGTTAAATTTCCCTTTGCTCACCTCGACAGAGGAAATGTACTCTCTACACGGTTTCTTCTTCCCATCATCCTGCTTGACGACTCTCCTCAGCGGGGTTTTCCTCACATATGTCCGCTTCCGTCTGGATTGAAACCGATACTTTTTATTTGTACTAGACGTCTCATCATCGTCACACTCCTTGTCATGGTCCAGTTCACTGGAGTTTGATGAATGAGATAATGATTTGGAGCTCACGTCCGGAATTTCAATTTCGATATCAGTCGGGTCGTCATCATTAGGATCTTCATTGTCATTGTCATTGTGATTGTCATTGTCATTGCGATTGTCATTGTCATTCCAGTCCTGGACAGAGACGAGACAGGTCGGGAGCTCAAACTGATGATCCTTCTCAGATGATGGAAACCGGAAGTCACAGTCATTTGATTCGGATTCAAATTCATCCGTCTCACAGGGCTCGATTTTAATCACATCTGACCTGCTCTCTTGTACTTTAATTGAATTGTCCAGAGTCGAACTTGAAATTGACGATGGTTTGGATTTGTTGCTTTGGCGTTTGGATGACTTGAATTTCCGTTTTGTGACATTATTTGAATAGACATTCTTTGTATATTTTCGGTATTTTGGCAGATGGATTTGTACAGATGATTTGAGCTCGAGTAAATTCACTTGTGGATTGTAACCTGCAAAAGTGCAACAAAAAAGACATACAATTAAAATACCATTTTAATTACACAATAATGAAATTCAAATACACATAGCGAGAATCGTAATATTTAAAAACAATTTAATTAAGGGCTCACGATGACAAATGACATTTCGGAGATTTTCAATCCCACAATCATTTTCCTTTTGACAATTTGAATCCGTAGAATAATAATTATTAGAGCTGGAATTATTTGAAATGATTATTTCATTGGATTTGTTGTAGTTTAGTTTTGTACTGGAGTCGTCCGACGGATTGATGTGCGATTGAGATTGAGATTTGAGAACAATTTCCGAGCTGAGATTTCCAATGATCGTGTGGATTTCCAAGTGAATCTTCTCAATTTCTTCATCAAGTCTGACTAATTTCCACAAATGCACTTGACATTTCTCACAGGAAACTAAACTTTTGTTGTTGGTTCTTTTGCTGCCGTCCTCGTCCCATTCACAATAGTTTTTGATGAGGGAGTGGATTTGGTCTGTGGGTACATTTAAATATTTGCACAGACTCCACCACAATTTATCATCACTACTACTACGACTGTTTTCCTTCCCATTTGGACTTTGACTATCCTCAATTCCTTTTGGACGTTGGTCCCTGTTTTCCCATTCCAATTCTTCCACTTCCACTGTGGATTCCACATCATTTTGATTGTTACATCTCGTCGTGAACGTCATGCACGAACTCACAATAATCGAATCACAAAAGAAACATCTCGAATCCACTGCTGCCGAGTTCATCCTCTCAGTTTAATCACACCGGTGAATGACTTGTCATTTTAGCTTCCTTACACATTTAAAATTTCACCTGTATACCGCGTGTGTGTATACTTTATAACGTTGGAATTTCTACATTGCACATTGTATATATATATTCCACACACAGAGAGGATTTTTTGTGAAAATAAACCGCATTATAATGTAAATGAAGGAGACCTTGGGAATTCAAAAGCCTGTGGGCTGCCGGAATGATCGTGAGCAAGGAAAACTCTCTCTCTCTCGCTTGCACGCTTGCTTCATCCACCCCCTCAAATTCCAGCAAGCTTGTGAACAATGCATAATGTGCTGTTACATATTAGAGAGGTTGCTCAGGTGTATCGATATCAATACAATACAAAAGTCGATACAAAATGGACTCTGGATTTCTCAGCTGTTTTCTTTGTATAGCGCGATGGTATCATGCTCCGACTCCAATTCCAAAGGATGCGGCTTCAATCCTCATCTGTTGCAAAAAATTTCATTTTGCAAAATAAAATTGTTGTGGGACAAACTGTTGTTCTATAGGATGATAGATCTCTGAACCTCCCTGTAAACTTTTGCCGCCGCGCCGCGCCCCGGTCAACCCTTCAAAAAAATTACTTTGGCCGTGAGAGAGATTTTTGGATTGTTTTGCATTTTTCGGTTCCGGGACGAAATGTGAGCAGCTAAACATCTGAAAAAATTCAGAGAGAGAGAAAAATAGTTGCTAAAAACTATTTATATGCGACAGTTTATGAAAATAATTGTAGACTTGACCTCAGCAGCGTGACCTTTTCTTTGACGTGCTGCCCAGGTCAAGTCTACAATTTTTTTCATAAACTGTCTCATATAAATAGTTTTTAATAGCAACTATTTTTCTCTCTCTGAATTTTTTCAGATTTTTAGCTGCTCACATTTCGTCCCGGAACCGAAAAATGCTAAACAATCCAAAAATCGCTCTCACGGCCAAAGTACGAGTAATTTTTTTAGTGGGTTGACCGGCGGCAAAAGTTGACAGGGAGGTCCAGAGATCTATCATCCTAGAACAACAGTTCATCAACAACAATTTTATGTTGCAAATTTTTTGCAGCAGATGAGGATTGAAGCCCCGTCCTTTGTTAATGGAGTCGGAGCAAAGAAAACAGCTGAGATATATATATATATATATGAGAAATCCAGAGTCCATTTTGTACCGACTTTTGTATTGTATTGACATCGATACACTTAATTGAGCAACTCCACTATATTACCTCTCAAACTCGCAATAAACTATATATAAACTATATTATAAACTGTGATAAAAACGCGAGGATTCGAATGATTTTCTGCTCTTATACACAACCAGCTAATATCTGTGTGTATGTATATATATACATGCTGGATGATGGGAAAAAACATCCACTTTTTTTTAGGTTTTGTTTTTTGTTATATATATACAGTTGATGTGAAGACTCTGCACAGTTCTGCACTCCGCACAGCTTCACTGTGTGGGAAAAACCATTGACAATCCGCTTTTTCTTCGCCTGTACATATATATATACCTATGTACCTGTGTACGTACATATAATTTCCACCTGGTTTTATTTTTATATACATGTATAAGTATAGTCATTTCACATTTTACTCAACTTTAGCTCGGATTTCCTCAATTCATATATATCGTACATATAGACTTAAAATTGGATTTGACTTTTACACGTGTGTGGAAATGAAAACGTGCATGCATATATAATATGATTGCACCGGGAAAGGGCTGATTTTAATCAACTATATAAAACAAACGATAAAATGAAAATGAGAAAGAGAAGACAGTACATATATCGTCTGTTAAGTTCAAAAACGAGCTATAATTATTTTCCTTAATTTCGTTTGTCCGAGTTGACCTGCTCTGGAGGTCAAAGTATTAGAGATGGCGCTTTGGGTCAAGGGACATTATTGTAGAGCAGGTCATGAGGAACAATACTGTCGCTTGACTCAAAGCTCCATCTCTAATACTTTGACCTCCAGAGCAGGTCAAATGCGGACAAACGAAATTAAGGAAAATAATTATAGTTCGTTTTTGAACTTAACAGACGATATATAGACAGTCACCGTGTCTGAGATCATTAACTTGACTGAGATTAATTTAGATGAAGACGACAGAGACTATATATTGAGTATCCATCTATCTATATCCATTGGTGGAGAACAATTACAGCAAACCAAAGCAAATCATTATACTGCTTTTTTCGACAACACACACATGCACATGTGTGACTGTCATTTTATGCATTTTATGTATCTTGCTCCGTATCTTGCAAAACCATGAACTAATATAAACTATAAACTGACCAGACGGAGAGGGAATAAATCGAAATATAATTTAAAATATACATTTTGGGAAATCTTATCATTATTTATGTAGAGTTGTGCAAATACGTATATACTATTTTTTGGACTATAAGTATACTTAACGTCAAACTGCATGTGCATCATGACAACACGGAGAATGGATTTCAACGTTATATAGTTATATATCTTATAATTTTGGTACATGTTAATTTAATAATTACAATGTACAAATTTTATTCAACAACGATTTGTGAACGAACGTCTTAATTTTACTTTAGCATTAACGCGAGTTTGACAATCATTATACATTATTTACATTTTATTTTGAGATTCAAACTCCAATATTAACTATATATATATATATATAGTAATTTTTTAAATGATGGCGTAGTTGGTGCAGGTCCCGCCAAATTCGGGGCAAAGTCCATCCTCGGGTGCGATTTCCCTCAGTCCAGCCTTCCACACAGTCTCTTTCGAGTCGAACGTGATGATTTCCGCTCCGAGTGGTAAAATGGCTTGAGCCGCCGCGAGAATTGCAATCGCAATTTTTGGTACTATATATATATAATATATATTATATTATAAATCCAGACATTTCAAAAACAAAAAAATCCTTCCTTTATATATTATACTGTCGAGGGCGATAAAAATGATTATTGACTTTATTTGAAAAATGGAGCGAGAAAACGGAGCGAGGATGTGATGCCCTTGGAATTTGGAAAGGAACCAAGGCAAAAACCAAAAGGTGCAATTCTCCACTGTTTGAAAGCAGACACATCGAGCTTCCAATCTCACACTGTGGGGTAAAATGAGAATTGTACCTTTTGCTTTTTGCCTTGGTTCCTTTCCAAATTCCAAGGGCATCACATCCTCGCTCCGTTTTCTCGCTCCGTTTTCAAATAAAGCCAATAATCATTTTTTTATGAATGGAAAGTAGGTATATAGACAGTGTGGCTTAATTGAAATAAGTTAAATTACAATTTTTGTTATTTTAAAGTCCTCGTGTATGTATATATGTATATATCCGTGTGTTACAGTTTTGTAAGTATATATGGAATCAATTCTAATTTCCATTATCGATGATGACCAAGCAAAAGTGTGGATACAGAAATTGATATCTCAATTCTCCACAGTCATCCATCAATGTCTATATTTGAACAAGGAAATCAACGCTCCTCATTCATCCACATTATGATAACATGAAATGCATTCACATTCTCAACGTTCCCCTATATCAGGCATTTCCCTGTTGACGTTATTTCCACATATTTTGCCGGAATTACAATTTAAATATTAGATAATCATTTCAGCAATTTCTATAGATCCCTTTTGATTGTCAATCCGGCTAGACGCTCTGAAATCTCAGCAGAATATTCTCTTGTTGATTTTTCCTGTCAATATAATCTCTCAAAATTTACCAACAAAAATAAACAAAGCCCAGCATAAAGCATATGCACACATTAAATTTGTCCACGAATACTTTTTTGACGTGGCGTTTTCTCAATGTATTTAATCTGGGATGAACATGCATGGAGATTTCCTCGCTTGATTTTCCATATAAATACGACAGAACGTTTGGAGAAAAATCATATATCATTTCCCACACACATATATATACTCACACACAAAAACTAAACAGAATTAATTCTTCATACATCTGCAAAAACAAAACGCAAAAAGCTTCCGCAACTTTTCAATATACGAAAAAACATAAAACTTTAACAATTCAAAAAATGAAGTCCATTGTTGTCTTTTCCTCTTTGGCCAGCGCCCTGGTAATCATTTCCGTCTCCTCATTGGTCTCTGCCGTGCCGGACTCTTATTTACCACACGAATCCCGCCATGGTAAGAAATTCAGATTTTCATATAAACTATATGAAAATTATTTTAAATATCCTGGACACAATTTTGACTTATTTTTATAGTTTAAATTGTGTGTCGACTAGCGATTTATGCAAACGCTATATGAAATATACGAGAGCCTTGGTGCGATTATATAATGAAAGAGACTTACCACGTTCCGATATTAAACACTTTATTACGTGTTTTCAGATTCTGTTTGCCTCCAAAGCGATGACTGTAAGCAGTATTTACAAAGCAGCCCGGAAGTATGCAGAGACTGCATACTGAATGTGGATTCCCATGGGGCAATGTGCGAGAAACCCTGCAATTTCACGGCAGTAGGGACAGCACCGCTGGAAGGGTCTCCTCAGTACACGGCTTGTACTGTTTGTTGCTTGAACACGGATGACAGTTTCAAAGGGTATTGTGATGACGTTCCAGCCTAACCTTAAGCCCACCCGCACCCACCACGTGTCCGTGTCCACCACCACCCCTCTTTAAAAGTCCCGCCTTATTCTATTCACCACTTCCACTGTTAATTTTTTGTAATTAAATATACAAATGCGCATTGTAAATTGTAATTGAATTCCGAATTCCACAAGTGTTTATAAATCTTATACATCAAACTCTTTAAACCCATTTGTTTAATATGTATAGAGACAATAAATGTACAATCGTTGACCTCTACGGTAATTAAGACCAAGGGAATTTCAAATTTCCCCCACCAATTGAATTTTATTTAAAAACAAAACCTATTACCAAAAGTCCAGATTCAAGTATATTTTAGGTACAATTTGATTTTGCCATCATTTTGTGAGCACTCTTCTTATTATTTTTTTTGTGTGTGGAATTGAAAAAAGTATATTAGCTTTATGTGTGATGTCGAATTATAAGAGAGAAAATGTATTTTCATTTTTAGGGAAACTCCGAACGCTAATTTGTTTAATCATGCAAAAGTAATAAAGTGAACCCGTCAGTTCAGCGGGATATCGCGCTGCAAAGTCACAGAAAGAACATTTGAATTGAAGCGCAGAGTCCAGCATTCCCACTCACCGGTGATGCCTTTTGTGTTGTCCCAAACTCATGCGTTTCGCGAATCCGCGTGAGCAGATTTTACAAATGAAAGGAGCTTGAATTGCTGTTGTTGTTGTTGTTGTTGTTGTTGTTGTGATGGTTGTGATGGTTGTGATGGTTGCGACCTCTGCCGGATTTGACCCCGAATCTCTCGTCGTCAATTCCAGCCGTGCAATTTCTCCAATAGTCACGGAATTGTCCAGTGGCTGTTCAGATTCGTCCATAGAAATGAGCTCCTCCAATGCCTGAAGTGGATTCCTGGTGGTTGAGATTTCATATACGAATTCATAAAAAAAACCGCGGGAAGTCACACGTGATTTTGTGTCCACGGACTTTCTTATGTCATCAGCTTAGTTCCAAAAGGGCCGATTATCATTTGGCCCCATACGCAGAATACGCATTGGCGCGCAAATAATGCATATTCTGCGTCTGGGGCCAAATGATAATCGGCCGTTTTGGAACTAAGCTATATATAGTGAAAGTGCGGAAAATAAATCAAAATGGAAATGGAAATCCGCTGACTCACATTGTAATTCCAATGAATTCCGTCAACTCTGGATGCTGTTGAATGCAAGTTTTGAGGATAATTTGAAGGGAACGGAGCCTCTTTTGAAGGGCCCACTTTAAAATATTGAGGAGGGAAGAGACCGGCAAATTCAAACCCCGCACAATTTCCAGTGTCACGTCCGTTGCCATCAGAAGCTATAAATACAAAAGAAAATTCAATGTGTGTAATGGTTTTCAATTGTTGGTATACACAAAATTACAATTATAAATACAATAAAAAATAATGAACTTTGGATTTTTCTCCTTGAAGACCTTGAGAAAGAGATTGAAAATTTCCGTTTCAAATTGAGCTTCAGTTTCCATTTCCATCGCAAAATGTTCCGTGACTATTTGGTGACTTTTTTAAATCCGTGTTGAAACTCGTTGATATATACGGAGGAAATCCTCACACACAAACTTATTGTAGGTATTCAAATGGATATGAACTGTTTGGAATGGAAATTGTAAATGGAGCTCCGCGAATGTTGGAACTGAAATCGTAAAGGAATCCGCTCCAAAAAAAATTGGTTTTAATTGATAATTATAGAATTCCTCTGTGTGGACACAGTTTAATTACAGGTAATTAATAATTCAAGTCCCGTTCCCAATTTTTCTTTAACGTATATAGAAGTCCTCAAAATAAATTTCAATTACGGTCGCCATCATCATGTGGAAAGGAGTTGAAAATTCCCTTCACACTTGAATTACCATTTAATATGTATATTGCTTTTTTAATTGATTTCAGAGGGTACGACAAGCAAAGTGTCTATACCGAAATAATTGGAATTAATATTATTTATTTCATTTCCTTCAACTTAATTCGAGTCCACACGCCAAGGAAATCAAATAATTCGATTATATATATATAGAAGTGCCGTATGTGCCGATGGAAATACTGTGGATTCTCATTTGCTCACCCAATATTCTATTACCCACGCTGTTGGTTTCTAAAATATATTTACACACACAAGAATATAATTACCCCATTTACTTGGGGTAATTAAATGAAAAGCACCTAATTGTGTCATTTTGCCCCAATAATATCTCATGTGTTTTTTTGTCACACAATTTCCAGACTATACATGACGATTCCTCGAACAGCTATATAGTGTCACACGTTGGGTGGGGGAGATTGCACTTTGGGAACTGTTTGAGTACACGGATCCAATGATTTCCGTGATGCGGACTCCAGTTTGTCTGTGTCCACACACAGGCAATTCATTAATTGTGCATATAAAGTTCATTTATTTTCCTTTGGCTTCTGCAAATTGGGAAGGGAAAAGTCCAAAAGTCCGTTGTTATATAGTTCATGTGTAACTTCTCTTGTACATTGTACACAAATATGTAAGGAAAATATTTTATTTGATTGTGACGTCCATTATGGCATATATATATTTACGACATTTGAATTGCCTTTAAGGCACAACAAAACGCACATCTTCAATTATATAGTGGCAAAGTGTGGGGAATCAATTTACAAATCTACAAATGGCTTTGAATTCCCACAAGTACCTATAGATTTCTTCTTTTAATCTATTATACACCGCGTGTATTATACAAAGTGAGTAATTCCATGCAATATATTGCGAAAATGTATATATCGTATAAGAGAAATGAGCTCCATCAGAAAGAGAAAGAGAAAGACAGGACATGACTATACAAGGGGGAAAAGACGTATAATTATCAAAATGAATTCTGTTCAAGTCCTTAATTGGACATCCAATCACAACGTATATATACCTATATAATTATTGTATTTATTTATATCCTTGGATTTGAGAACTCAAAACGAAGACATTAACTATATACAAATTGGGAGTTGAGTGGAATCGGAATTGTAATTGGAATAATTCATAATCAATAATACAAATAGTGTATATATAGTGAAATCAAAAACATCAATCAGGATGCAGCGGGTGAAAACTACTGAAAACTCTATTCAGTCATAATATATATATATATCGTCTGTTAAGTTCAAAAAAGGACTATAATCATTATCCTTAATTTCGTTTGACCGGGGTTGACCTGTTCTGGAGGTCAAAGTATTAGAGATGGAGCATTGGATCAAGCGACATTATTGTAGAGCAGGTCATGAGGGATATTATCTATATGAGAAAATGTGGTCATACGATAAACGTTATTTCTTCTGAAAATATATAGACTCGCAGTGTGTGGTGTGCAAATTGCAAGTGAAATTTTGTAGCCAGATAATAATTATTCCTATTACATATTCACATTTTTTTGCTTTATTTCGTCAATTTTGTTATAGTCACCTTTTGGGGACAAAATGATCACAGGAAATTGTGGCTTATATGAAATGAATATTTGTGGACATAATTGGAAATATATGACCTGGACATTTTGGAGAAAACTTATCGAAATCCCAAAAACTTTGTATGTGGCTGTGTCCCACATGTGGAAAGGAGAAATACAGATTTTTGGACGTGTGGTTAACTTTTACCCAGTGTTGCCCTATAGCAATTCGTCCTAAAGAGTTGGAAAGTTTGGAAACTATATACATATATATGTACGCAAAATCCTATATCCACGTCGAGAATATATTATATATCTGTATAGTTTCTGTAGGAATTTGACGGGGAAAAGAAGAAACTTCTGGACGCTCCATCACATTTTCATCACACATTTTCCACCATATTGTATGCAAATTCCTGTGAGGATTCTTTTAATTACGCGCAGTTTCCTGGCCGTGAACAATTCAATTAATACTTTTGTTTAAATAAGAGTATATATATGAATTATTGTGTAAGCACACAGGACTTTTTTGGAGCTGTGCAAGGGACAAAGTGTTTCCTTTCTGCGCTCTTTTAAACTCAATCAGTTATTTTTAAAGAAACACTGTGAAGGATTTTTTTCGGCGTGAAAATGTTTGCATTTAAATTCAATTAAAACATAGTAAATGCACAACATATCAGTTCAATTAATATACATCCACATGTGTCCACAAAAAACCTTAAGGCGTCTTCTGCCTGTCACACCTATACCGAATTTTAATTAAATTTCCGCGCTCAACATTTAAAGTTTGGCAATTGATTTGCACAGTTTTTTGTTTGCCGATCGAATTCAACATTCTTTTTCAATTCAGTTGTGGGAATTGATTGGAATTTTCAATACAAATCCACATAGGAATCCCGGTTAAAATATAGCATCGAAATATTAGTCCGTGACTTTTGAAAGACTTACCGGTAAAATATAGCCAAAGGTGTGTGTGGAAACCCAAAAATTGACAATGGGCTCTGACGTGCATATGGAAAAGCAAAAAAAGGAAAATGACGACAGGAATTGTGTTTTTGTGGTTTAATTTGAGGGTTCCTCTTTGTTTTGGACCAGCTTGACATTTGATATTTAACCAAACGCTATATGAAATATACGAGAGCCTGCGACGTTCAATTGTTCTCCAAATGTCCGAGTACACATAATTATATACGTTCAAATAATTGCTCGTATTCTGCAGACTGAAGACTTGGGAAATTCCCAATGGATTTGCTTGAGTATATAAATAAGGGAAACTCGTGGCATGCACAGTAACTTGCAAGTTTTTTGGTGTAATTACTGATCCATCAGTTAATGTCGGCATTTGATATTTATCAAAACACACACGGGAGATTTTCCTACGTGGCTCAAATCGTTGTTGAAAGTGCATGATGGACAATTTAAACTCATTCGCGAAAATAATACGAAGAAATATTTATATACACACAGCCCAAACATTCGCAATCACAAATCCGAGTGAACGCGTTGATATAAATTGATTGGTTTTCCCGTGAGTGGTGAGAACATTTGAATTTGCACAGCGAATATTAAACTTTTAAAGAAGCTGTATTAGTAAATTATGATAAATCGGAATATGAACGAAAATTGGACTAAAAACCCAGTCAATTTTCTATACTAAAACTCATTTGCTGTGACTGTGTTTTGGTCATTTTCCCTGTGCCAAAGTTCTGAACAGAGCTTTGACTCATGTCGTAAAGGATTTCAAGGGACAAGACAAAGGAAAATGTGCAATTCCATCAATTGACATTAGTATTTCCCGAATAATCATCTCTTTCGTAATATAGAGCAATTGTTTTTGTTATCAAAAAATATGCTGACGCGATTGGATTTGAAATGGAATTACTTGACGTTTTCCGTCGTCTCCAAGCTCAATTTGATTCCAGTCAATTTCAACGAAGTGACGGGGCGGATGGAGAATCAAAATTCCAGCTGGAGGAAAATCCACTTCAAGCTCTGGCAATTGTTGTTTGGCAGTCACCTGATTTTCATTATATTTCGGACAGGACAGGCTGCCTTCTTCTCGGGTGGTCAGTCCGACTGGGATTTCATGCCCATCAATCTCATTTGGTGTGCGGCATACTTGGGGACCTTGTCCATGATTTGGGCCATGTTCGACACCGGGCGGGATCTCAACACCAAAGTCTACAATGAAATCCTCAAAATCCGCGGTACATTTAAAAAAAATCATTAAATAACAAACCAAAACGAATTTCACTGCAAGAAATTTCCTTTTTTTTAGTGTAATGTGTTTCTGTGTATATATTTTTGCAGATAAATTTGAGTTGACGTTGACTCCGCCCACAGTTGAAATTGGACCATCAGAAACGGAAAGTGCTGCTGGAGCACCAAGGAAAACGCCGATGGAGTTCCTCATGTGTTACTACTCATTTGGAATTTCCGGCATCCTCCTGATTGTCCCGGGTCTGTATTTGGTCAATCCGGATATTCCGATCCTCTGGAGTTCGGTGGTGCCGACGGATTGGAGGAATCTCGGGACCATCTGCGTCTGTCTCTCCATCGACACTCTCATTTTATTCCTGGCGGTCACGTGGTACACTTACACCATTTTCCTCATTCTCTCCTTCGTCATGACTTTCCCCGCCTTCACTCAATTCATCATCCGGAAAATAATGTGGAGAGGCAGCAGCAGGAGCAGCAACAGGAATTCAAATAATTCAAACAGAAGCCATGCGCGGGAAATTATGTCGTTTGAGCTGGTCAAGGAATCGTTGGAGGATTTCCGAGAATTGGAAACACAACTCAAACTCTTCAATTTGGTGATGGGACGAGTTCTCTGGCTAATGAAACTGCTTTGTCTCATCCTGTCCATTTTGGGTGGGTTCTCGGCCATTCGAATCTTCCACCGAAATCCACTCCTTGCCAGCATCTACGCCATGACAGTCAACTGCATCGTCATGTACATTGCCATGTTCGGGCTGGCTTTTGGGGTGACAGAGAAAACGGAGGAATTGCGAAGGATCATTCGGTTGACGTCCTCCGGGTGCAAGATCTCATTCCATCGGAGATACTGCGAGGAAGTGTTGAGGTCAATTCCAATGATGGCAATGAGCGTCGGCGGATTTCACACTGTGGAACGGGAAAGTGTACCGAAATTCGTGGATTTCGTGGTCAGGCAAATCGTGGGGCTTCTTCTCCTTATTTAAAATATACCTATATACAATTCATTTGATTATACAAGATTTTCCTTGGTTATCTGTATTCCTTGTAGTTTGTTTATAGTTTCCCAATCAATTTATATTTGAGTAGTGGGAAAAGTGGATAGTGGTATATAGTGGAAACATAATTAATTTGACTAGTGGAGTGGAAAGGCCAACGCCCAACATTGCCATATACAGATAATGTTAAAATACTTATGAAAAAAAAATGATTTACTTGTTATTAAATAAATATCATCACCACACATTGAATTGACAATGGACAAATTGAGCACCATAACCACACAAGCACACATTTTTCAAGTCAACACATATGCAGTTCACCATTTGCTTTCCAATTGACAGAGTTGGGATGTCGTCCGCTGAAAATTGACTGTGGTTTATATTAACATTACGCAAATGGTGAAATGTTAAGAAATTCGAGGATTTGTCTACATGATTGTGTTGCCCTCATATGATTTACCTATGGCTTGCAAAAAATGGGTGAAATCCGTTGGGAAATAAAGGCACAGTAGAGAGATTGATATAAAAACGGGAAATACATTTCTGCTTATGGCTCTCCATGCTAATTCCTTTGTCCGCTCGCTCTCGTTCCTCACACTCGCTTCACATTCACTTTCACACATTCACTTTCAGCACAGCATGATGCGCATGTTAAAATCCCAATGCAACAAAGCTCTTTGGGTTGGCTGAAAAGGGCCGGGTATAAATCAGGGATGGTCATTTCCCGTCCAAAATGCATTTAGGACTGTGGGAAATGGGAATAATGGGAAAAACCCATGCAGGGAAGTGGGGAAAATGCCCAAAACTCAATTCCTGTTGCTTTTTGGGGAAACCAATGCAAATATTCAGCTCTTTTCGTTCAATTTTAATAGTTTACTTCACCACAAAGGTAAATTCATATTTTGTTGCAATGAATTCAATTGTGTTTGCATATTTTCTCTGGTTTTTTGTGCAAAATAGAAACAAAAAAGCCCTCTTACATTGTCAAAGCATGCAAGCATGAAACGTCAAATTTTCAGCACAACAAATTCAAAACGTGCTTATATATACCAACGATTTTTTAAAGTACCTTTTTAAAAACAAATCTCCTGTAAAAAAGTGCTCTCTTTAAGAAATTGGAGTATAAACAGTGACGCTGTGAAAAAAAATTGTACGTAATTACTAATTAGTTGGATTTTTGACAAATTATATTCTGCATGAAATCTATAATCGGAAATCTCAATCAAACCAATTAAAAGAAATTGCGAATCGAAAAAATACAAAAAGTTATTTATGTATTTTCCAGGAGGTAGACATCAAATTTGTGTAATTAAAATCCAATGAAAGGATTTTTTGAACAAGATTTGACAATAAATATCCCGCAGCAAGCGAACGAAACAAGGCCAAACCAATGGAAAATAATTGCTGTATATAAATGTGAGAGACACAATAAATATAAGTTGAATTAAGAATTTGTACTCTGCAAGAGCTTTGGAAATCCAAAAAATTGACAATGCAATGGGCTCTGCGGAAAAGGAAACAAAGGAAAATATATATGACAGGAATTATGTTTCTGTGGTATAATTTGAGGGTTCCTCTTTGTTTTGAACCAGCTAGAAATTTGATATTTGACAAAACTGCGACGTTCAATTTCTCTCCAAATGTCCGAGTACATAATTAAAATTAAATACGTTCAAATAATATAATAGCTCGTATTCTGCAGACTGCGGACTTGGGAAATTCCCAATGGATTTGCTTGAGTAAATAACGGAAACTCGTGGCAGTAATTTGCAAGTTTGTTTGTATTACTAATTACGGGTTTTGCGTGCTTTTGTGTGCTCCAGTTAATGTCGGCATTTGATATATTTTTCAAAACACACACTGAAGATTTTCCTATACACGTGGCTCAAATCGTTGTTAAAAGTGGACAATTTGACTCATTTGCAAAAAGAACGAAGAAAAACACAGCCCAAACATTCGCAATCACAAATCCGAGTGAACGCGTTGATAAATTGATTGATTTTACCGCGAGTGATGGTGTGTGTGGACATTTGAATTTGCAAAGCGAATATTAAACATTTAAAGAAGCTGTATTATTAAATGATTATAAATCGGAACATGAAGGAAAATTGGACGGAAAACCCAGTCAATTTTCTATACTAAAATTCATTTGCTGTAACTCTGTGTTTTGGTCATTTTCCCTTCCAAAGTGTTCTGAACAGAGCTTTGACTCATGCCGTAAAGGAATTTAAAGGAAAAAACAAAAGAAAATGCTGTGGGACACTGCGAGAGAACTTTTGGAAAATTATCAAACTCGTTGTCATCAGATATTCAATTCCTTCACTTGACATTATTAGTATATTTCCAGAACAATCATCTCTTTCGTATAATATATATAGAGCAATTGTTTTCGCTATCAAAAAAATATGCTGACGCGATTGGATTTGAAATGGAATTACTTATTGTTTTCCTTCCTCTCAAAGCTCAATTTGATTCCCGTCACTTTCAATGGATTGACGGGGCAAATGGAGACTCAAAATTCCATCTGCAGGAAAATCCAGTTCAAGCTCTGGCAATTGTTGTTTGTGAGTCAGACAATCTTCATGGCTTTCCGGACGGGACAGTCTGCCTTCTTGTCTGATAAATCCAATTGGGATTTCACACCCATCAACATCATTTTATGTGCGGGTTACGTCATCGCCTTCTTAAGCAATGAAACCCTGTTTGACTCGGGGCGGGATCTCAACATCAAAGTCTACAATGAAATCCTCAAAATCCGCAATGGTAATTTCAAAATCCATAAATATAACAAACTACTGAACAAAAAATAAAAGGATTTCACCTTACTATGTGTCTGCAAGAAATTTCCTTTGTTTTTAGATGAAATGGAGTGGACTCCGCCCACAATTGATATCGCAGCAGCAGAGGAAACGGCTGGAGGAGCTCAGAGGAAAACAGTGATGGAGTTCTTTGTTTGTTTCTTCTTATTTGGCATGTTCGGACTTGTCACTATTACTCCGGGTCTTTATTTGGTCAATCCGGACATTCCGATTCTCTTGATTTCGGTGGTGCCGGTGGATTGGAGGAATTTCTGGACGATCTTCATCTGTCTGTCCATTGACACTCTCATCATATCCATGTCCTGCACTTGGGCCATTTACTTTAATTTCCTGATTCTTTCCTTTGTCATGACTTTCCCCGCCTTCACTCAATTCATCGTCCGGAAAATCCAGGGCGGGAATGGGAACAATCGGAACAACGGTAGACAAATGTTGAGGATTGATCTGGTCAAGGAGACACTACACGATTTCAGGGAATTGGAGATGCAACTCAAGTTCTTCAATTTGGTGTCCGCTTGGGCTCTCTGGCTCAGCAAATTACTTTGTCTCATTGCCTCAATTTTGGGCGGGTTCTCAGCCATTCGGATTTCCCATCAAAATCCAATCCTTGCAATCCTCTACGCTCTGCTCAGTGTGGACGCCAAAATCCTGTACATTGCCATGTTCCAGCTGGCCTACAGAGTGACAGAGAAAGGGGAGGAGTTGCGAAGGGTCATTGGGTTGACATCTTCAGGTTTGAGGGTCTCGGCGGATCGGAAATACTGCGAGAAAGTGTTGAGGTCCATTCCAACGATGGCGATGAACGTTGGTGGATTTCACAGGGTCGAGCGGGAATCTGTCCCAATTTTCGTGGATTTCGTGATCAAGCAAATCTTGGGGCTACTTCTTCTTCGTTGAATCGTCATCTATAATATAACATTCTTGGGAATTTGAGAAAGAATTGACTTTTTGAATGTGAGTGAGCCGAAAAATGTTATTGCCATTTCCAGCTGACGGAAAAGTTTTGGATTCATCCGAATTTACACACCCTAATTAGACTATGATTTTCTCACATTTTTTTCTTTCACTCTTTATTCTTCCTCATTAAATTAATTTAGATACAAATAATCCGCAAACAAAAATGTAATAAATTAAATAATTAGAAAGTATATATATTGCATGTAGAAAACGACAGCCGCGTCTCGCCTCGTTCTTTGTCATTTGTATATATAATTCTCACTGTGGAGCTTTTTCATGAGGTCGTTTCCTCCACTCTGTGTGTCTGAATATATATATATATATACATAGGATAAAGATTCCAATCCAATAAAATGTATTATCTCTCTATAGGTAAAGATTCCAATCTCACACACACAGCGAGGCTTTTATACTTTAATGTAAACAAAAAAATGCCATAAAAATCCAAGGACGCATTTTGGGCTGTGGAGCGCATCACACATGAGAGGCTCGAAAGCTGAAACAATCACATGTACACAGGGAAAACAAACAAAAAGTAATATATAAAAAGGCCATCAGATCAGATTGAAGAAGGATCGAGAGCCATGTGGATTATTATTATTATCACACTGTATTCAAAGGCCACTTACCATCGCTATATATATAAGATATTTTATGTGTGGGAATTCCCATTGAAGATTCTCCCGCAATTTGATTTGTCAACTTATCCTTCCTTCCGCTTCCGCATTAAATTATACTAATAATACAGACACTAACAATAAGTTTAAGTCTTCCCAATCACAATTTACACAGTCGCCTTTTCCTTCTTTTCATTCGGCTGTGAGCTCAGGTTGAAAGTGAATCTCCACAGAGTCTCCTCTTAATTCTTTATTTTTAATTCTATAAATTCTAAATTCTTAATCCTCGGCTCTTATTGTTAGTCTTAATCTGAACGCCACACCACACACACAGTCGAACTATATTTTAACAATGGAGTTCCCTCTTTTCGTCTTGCTCATCCTGCTCCATATGAATTGGAGCCTCATCAACATCAACTTGTCATCCGCCCAGATGACGATCCACTCCTGTCCACTCCCAGGTGATATTCACCCTTGTACCTGCGACACGACGACCAAAACCACAATCACCCCGTTACTTGAGATCATCTGTTCCGGTCCGGCGGTGAGCCAACGGCGACTGAGTGAAGTAATGTCCGTTTTGCGACACTCCTCCCCCTCCTCCACAACATCACTCCACCTCGCCTCCCTCAGGATTCAAGGGACGTCCCTTCCCCGCTTGGATTTAACCCCTTTCCTCGCCACCACGATCCATCACCTGGAAATCAGCGGGAATCGGGAGCTCCGGCACATCTCTGGCGGTCAAGTGTTCAAGTATCTGCAAGTGGAAGAGGGTGGGATTCTCGTCACATCCCTTTCTTTAAGAGATAATGCCCTGGATGATGCGGGGCTGGCGGATGCCCTCTTTGCCTTCAACTCCACGACCCTCCGCCGGCTGGACTTGAACTCGAACGAACTCCAAAACCCACCGGATCATCATGCCTTGTCCAAATCCAAATCCAATTCCAAATTCAATTCCAAATCCAAATTGAATTTCTTACCGGGTCTCTCCGCCTTCACAGGGCTTGAAGAATTGGATTTGGGGCGAAATCGGCTCCGTGGACTTTGGAACGCCCCTTTTCTCTCCCTCTGGAATCTTCAAATCCTTAATCTGAGCGAGAATCCGGAGCTGGAGAAGATCGGAGCAGGGTCAATTGGATTTGGATTCAACGAAGAACAAGAAGAAGAAGAAGAAGTAGAGAAGGAGGCGGAAATAAATGCGATAGGGAATAATAATCGTACAGAGTTTAGAGGAGGATTTAAAAATAGCGCTCCGCCCTTGATCATCAATTTGTCCAGCTGCGGTCTGGCGGATGGGAATTTTGGGATGGAGACTTTCATTCATGGAACTTCTCGCGGGAGTGCACGGCGACGGCGACGGAAAATCACGCTCGATTTGACTGGAAATCGATTTGAATTCATTCGCGTAGAGACATTTGGCCCGTTTCTCGAGGCGCATCCGATGAATACTTTGGAATTTGATGGTCATGGTGATGGGCATTTTGAGGCTCAAGCGAATCCCTTTTTGTGTGGAAGCCCGGAGATGAAGTGGCTCCGTGGGATGGGCGGAAATAGACTGAATATTCAGAGTCGAGTCCTTCATGTTTTGTGCGCAGACGCGCCAGGGAAATCCATTTTTACGTTTAATAATATCAAGGGCGCACGCGCATGAATCAATTGTTTTTCCCTATACATACAATTGTTGTAATAATTAATTTATGATTTCTCTATTATTAACACACACAATTCTGTATATATTCTTTTGCACAAATGTCGTAATACAAGATATTTCAATAAAAATTGTAAGTACGCGTCTTTTGAATAATTTAAAATATAGATTGAAAGACCAAATTTCCCGCGGGTGGAATTTTATTTTATTTTTCCATATGTGTACAATGCTTGAAATTATTACAATAGAATCGAAAGAAGGTCAAAAATTCAAAATTTTCAAAATCCGACTCTCGAAAATAAATATATTCTCAAATGAATTCCGTTCAAATCATTAATTTTGTAAACACATCCCAATCAAAGACAAAAGTATTATAATTAAGTAATAAAATTAAACGAAAATTATACTTGAGTGAACGCCGAAAGACACAGTTTTTTTAGTCCTTCACATCAAGGATCAGTTTCAGTAGGCTCTGCCCGCCAGGACAAGCCCCACGATTTGCTTGACTACAAAATCCAGGAAAATTGGGACGGATTCCCTTTCGACTCCGTGAAATCCACCGACACTCATTTCCATTGGTGGAATCGACCTCAACATCTTCTGGCAATATCTCTGATCGAGGAGGAACCTGGAGGATGTCAATGCAATGACCCTCCGTAACTCCTCCCCTTTCGCTGTCACTAGATAGGCGAGCCCGAACATGAAAATGTATCCAATTATGCATTCCACACTGGACATCAAGTAGATGACGGAGAGGAGTGGATTTGAGTGGGACATTCGAATGGAGAAGAACCCGCCCAAAATGGAGACCGTCAGACAGCTCAGTTTGATGAGATAAAGAACCCGTGCGAACACCAAATTGAATAATTTTAGTTGCATCTCCAACGAGCGGAAATTTCCAAGTGACTCAAGCAGAAACGGCCGACTTCTCTCGCTGTGAAATCCCAAAATCACCACACACATTGCAAAATTGCACACAATCAAAATCTCTTTATAGTATTTTTTTTATATATTTGTTTGGTCGTTTGTATACCGGATTTTGAGGATGACAGAGAGAACCGAATCGGGGAACGTCAGGACAAACAAAAGGGCCATGAATCCACAGTAAATGGCCCAAGTTATCATCAAGAAGAGTAGAGTCGTGTCGATTGAGAGACAGATGAAGACCACCCAGACATTCCTCCAATCAGCTGGGACCACGGAAATCCAGAGGATCGGAATATCCGGATTGACCAAATAAAGACCCGGCAGAATAATGAGAGCACCGTAGAATCCAAATAGCAGAACACAAATGAGAAACTCCATCATTGTTTTCTTTTCCATGTCCTCATTTTCCGTCTCCTTGGTCTTTGTTTTTGTTTTTGTCCTTGGTTTTTACTTTTCATACAGAGTCCACTGAAATTATATTAGAAAAAACCGGTGGGAAATTATATATAGTTGTGATGCATGGAAAAATATACCAAAATTCAAAGTAAAGTATGTAATAAATAATTCCAGCTTTCTACCACGGCTCTTAAGGATTTGATTGAAGACTTTGGTGTTGAGATCCCTTTCCGCGTCAAAGATGAGACAAGTCATTGAGAAGAGTGTGATGTAGCTCGAACAGATAATGATCATAATTGGCGCGAAATCCCAGTCAATTCCCAAATAGTTTTTGTTATGATTTGACAAGGAAATGGTGGACTGGAAAATCCTGAGCGTGATGAAACTCAACTGCACCCCTAACAAAACTTGCCAGAATTTGAACAGGATTTTCCTACAGTTGGATGTTTCTTCAGTCCGGATCTGACCTGTCACGCGGTCAAATGTCACTGGGAAGAAATTTAGCTGGGATGCCCAATGCAACGTGAGGTAGATCCACTTCAAATCCCGTTGAGTCAGCATTTTGATTTGGACTTTATTTTATTGGCTTCCGTCCATATACGAAAGAATCGAACGAAATTGAAAAGTTTGACTGTTATTTTACGACGTATTTTCAAAATGTATATTGAATCAAAATATCCTTGTCCACACTGTGTACACAAAAGGGAGCGGAGCTTAACAAAATGTATGGCTGAAAATTCCAGACATTGGTCAGGGAATTGTAGGCATGATTTGTTCAATTGTGGTATTAAGGAACCCATTTTACCGATTTTTGGATCCTGAACCAACAATTGCATTTCACCTTGAAGCCGCACGTGTAAGCTCAAACTGATTAATATGGAAAAAACCTAATTTCAGGGTAATTCATTGGGATATTGGGAGATCTAGGTTCTGATTTGGACTCTCAGTAATTTTCAACTCAAGAAACCAACAAATGTCAACACAGTTCAATCTCCCGGGTGAAACCCGAAATTCGGGGCTTTGTATTAAGATTTGACGGATTTTGATTCCAGGATCTAATTCTCTATGATTTTTTACCCTAGAGTCCAACGAATTTTTGAGATTGCTCAGAATCCCGGGTAAAACACCGAATTCGGGGTTTAGAATTCGGATTTTTCAGAGTTTGACTTCGGATTCGGATTCCTCATGATTTGCTACCCTGGAATCGTACAAGAACAAAAAATACGGGGAAACAGGTCTAAAACCCCGAAAAAACCGAAATGATTTTTCCGACTATGCCCACATCTCTGAACTTATCCTGAAGCATGTGGTAATATGTACTATTTAATACTAATAAAAAAGACCTGATAGCAAAATCTCAAACGGTTCGAAAGTTGTCGTGAGACGGACGGACAGACAAGTGTGCCATTTCATTAGGAAAGCTCCGCTCCCTAAAAGCCACACAGAAATGATTGCAGTTTTGTTGCGGACTCAATTTAAAAGGTATAAAACTCATGAAGCTTTGAAACTTTGAAAACAGTTCACGACCCAAATAAATTTACATTTAAGTGCTGAAATCCCTCGAATTCAATTCGGATAAACCGTTCTACGTCGTCCAAATTCAAATGTTCTTGCATTAAATTATCCACTGGACATGAGAAAATGAAAAATAAATCGGACAGTCGACAATCGAAAGAATATACGGAAACAGAACTGACAATCTTCATGTTCAAATTACTCTGCATAAACTTCAAATCCATTCGAATAATTGCATATCATCATCGTGCTTGTGGGGAATCAATCTCGAAAAAATGACCTGAACAACCAAAGTTTACCAAAGACAAAAAACGTTTTACACGAAATTAAAAAACATTCCCGCGAGACCAAAAAACGGGAAAAAACTCTTATTTTATGACAACAGTTTACAACAGCCCACCAAAAAAGAAAAAGATTTGCATGAGACACAAAAGATTCGAGAATTGTGGAAGCTTAAAGACGATATAAGAAAAGTGTCAAATGTTTTTATTGAATATATAATCTTAATGAAATAATGGTGAACCAAAAACATTGATTCTGCGCCACATTTTCATCTCCATTATATTTACATGTATATTCGAACGAACATTTCATTACATGTCATTGAAATTTGAAAGTCGACGAGTATGCTTTTGGACGGTGTTTCCCAGTCCAAAACGTTTTGGACTCACTTCCAAATTGCATTTATTTGAGCATTTGTTTCTTTTGCGTATACATGTAAATTGTATATGAAAATGAGTTGCTTGAAGCTGTAAATATTCATTCCATTCCCCACACACAGGATAGTTTTCTAATATAAATGATGTATTAGCTGATTCAACAGAAAAAACACGCCATCAGGATGTAATGGCTGGCGGTGTGAGGCCTGTATTTTTCCAGATCCAGTCGATATATGCGGACACTCTGATGAAGACCGCCGGGAAATTTGGAAGTCCACAATCAGCGCTCCCTAATATACAATCAATATTTAAAGTCAGTTCTATATTATATATGGAAGCGAGCTTAAACTGAGCCTCAAAGGCGTCAAAAACTGTGTAAAAATCTTAACAGACAGACAACGTGACTCCATAATTAATAGTTAAGGAATAACACCACAAGTTTTGGGACTTTGTACCATGTGAAACGAGCCCAACTAATAATTGATCCCCACTCTCTTCCACGAGATACAATGGACCTAAATATATATATATAATTCCAAAATGCACACAGAAATATAATCCATCAAAAGTCCTTATGAAATCCCAACATTTAAAACAACAGTTCGTTTTCTCAGTCTCTTTCTCTCGTCACCTCCACTGTCACCAAAACAAACGGCTTTCCCGGCTTCGCCTCCCGCGCAAATATTGATGTCATAGATATTTGTGTAATTGTACGTGATGTTGCACTCCTGGAGAGGGACAAACTGGAGCTGGAGAGTCTGCAGAATGTCCGGATGAATGTCCTTTTCTGTCGAGCCCCAACCCGCGGCCGTCAAAACCGGCCCTTTCAATATAGCAAAAACACCACATAAAAATATTGAGTCATAACGTTACAAGAGAAAAAAAAAGCATATATATAGTTCTACATTTTTTGAAAATAAAAAACAAAATGAGGAAAGACCTCTCCGACACACACATACCTTTTGTATCAAAATCCTTTGGCGGGAGTTTGGCTCGGGCCACATTTTTATTCAGCTTAAGTGGCGGAGAGACTTTGAACAGTGCGATATCATTGAATTGAAGGCGAGGTCTGCCGAACAGAAAAATAGACTACGTTTGTTACGTTTCCAAATCATTCGCTTCAATTCTTCCCCAGCATTTTGTTTAATATAATAAATAAATCACTCATGTGTTTTCGTTTTGGTGTATACAATTTTTGTGGGTCATTCCATATTAGGCCGGCTATATACAGGTCAACAGGCCAGAGGAAATGACAAAAACTATACGAAATAAAAAAAAATGTGGGCCCTCACTGAAAGTCCTCATGGCGAATCATCTGGATTATTTTAACCGTCTGCTCCGGCCCTTCAATTTTAGACACATCATGCTCTCCAGCCCAGATAAAACTAAACCCAATATTTTCGTCGAAAGCGCAGTGGGCTGCCGTGAGGATCCATTCTTCACTCACAATGGACCCCGCACAAGCGTGGATTCCACATCCAATGCGGGTATTTACCTTCATGGATACGATGGACGGAAATGAATTGGCTTTGGCATCGGATCCACCAAATATCCTCGATGATCCTTTCTCCTTTATTTTTTGATTCCTCTGATCACCAGCATTTTGTGTTGGAATTGTAATTGGAATGGGCTGAGCTTCCGCATTTTTAATCGTCTCCTCAATCCACGAGCGCCAAGCCGCGTGTAATCTATACAAAATCAACAAAATTGATCCACAAAAATATGTACAGTCCAAAATTCAAAGGTCAAATGATATATATTGTAGAACACATTGATGAGTTTTTGTGTGTTTTGTATATATATGCGTACTCAACAAAGACGCCAAAAGGGTTGGTGATGTTCATAAACTCATATTTAATGAGCAGACCGAGTCCAACCAAACTTGGCCCTTTTTTATTTGGGCCAGTCACGGCCGTATCCGTATCCGTTGTCGAGGAGTAGAGGAGTAAATCCCTGACGTTGAGAGCTCTTGCCGGGCAGTTTCCGGCACACATGAGTTGTTCTTTCGTCGCCCCACTGGACGTCATCGAAACAGTCCTCGTCAGGGATGAAAGGGAGCGTCACTTGGTAGAGACTATATGCCTTGGTGTCGTTGCTGCCGAAAGCTGGTTGATTTTTGAGCCAACCCACGCCTGTATAACTCTTGGCAGCCATCACCGAATCCGAATAATCTTTTGCTGTGACAGTGGATGTGGACGACGACGATGATGATGAGGATACGAAATTGAGTGGCTGGACGAATTGGTTGAAGATAAATGGCTGGCTCACTCGAATCAGTGCAATATTGTTGATGTAGAAACTCTCATTGTTGGTGGGGTAACTGTGTGCAAGTCGGGGCACAAATGACAAATAACAATATACAAATATGAGAAACGGCTAAAAATAAATGGGTCTAACTTTAACTTACATCCAATTTGGATGGGGAATGTATTGTATCGCTTCCACTCGCTGCTCTGTCCCTGCATCCGTGAAAAGAAGCGTTTCCCCAGCAATGACGTGAAGCTCGTGAAGATGGATATTCACGATGTAAATGCAATCCGCCTGTTCATACTGTCCATCCACGCAAAATCTGCATTTTAGTTTATTCAAGGAAGCGCGAAGAATACGCTTCAAACTTCCGACCA
>JAIUND010001448.1:0-35508 GCA_034699125.1 Gisinianus flammeolus | reverse complement strand
ATTTTGAATCTTTAACTGGCGAAGATTTTGAATCCACAACTGGCAAAGATTTTGTATCAACTGGCGAAGATTTTGAACCTTTAATTGGATCAGATTTTGAATCTTTAACTGGCGAAGATTTTGAATCCACAACTGGCAAAGATTTTGTATCAACTGGCGAAGATTTTGAATCTTTAATTGGATCAGATTTTGAATCTTTAATTGGATCAGATTTTGAATCTTTAATTGGATCAGATTTTGATTCAACTAGCGAAGATTTTGAATCAACCGGCAAAGATTTTGAATCTTTAACTGGTGAAGGTTTTGAATCTTTAACTGTAACAGATTTTGAATCTTTAACTGGCAAAGATTTTGTATCAACTGGTGATGGTTTGGAATCTTTAACTGGCGAAGATTTTGAATCTAAAACTGGCAAAGATTTTGAATCCGCCGGCGAAGATTTTGACTCGACTGGTGAAGGTTTGGAATCTTTAACTGGTAAAGATTTTGAATCTTTAACTGGTAAAGATTTTGAATCTTTAACTGGTAAAGATTTTGAATCTAAAACTGGCAAAGATTTTGAATCTAAAACTGGCAAAGATTTTGAATCCGCCGGCGAAGATTTTGACTCAACTGGAGAAGATTTTGGATCCACAATTGGAGCAGATGCTGATGATGAAACTGAACTTACAGGCTTTGAATCTACCGCTGGAGATGATGATGATGAAACTGAAGTTTGATTAGTTGCATTTGCCTCTGGTTTCGGAGCATTCGGTTTCTTCCCCTTTGATTTCCCCATTTTGTCAATTTAAAAGCTCAAACTCTCAAAAAATTTGTTCAGTATAGTTGTGTCCTTCTATGTATATAAATTTCAAATGATTATATAAACAAATCCCTTTCAATCATGAGTAATTATCTAGAGGGTAAAATCAGGTATAAAGCAAATCGACATAATCGAATAATCTGTAATGTACCTGGTTTTAAAGCTTTCCTTTACGCAACCACTGCAAAATTCAAATTAATGTACGAAACGTGTATAGTACTGCATGTATAGACTATACAAAGAAACTTTCAAATGTATAGAAACTATTTGCACAAAACTTTAAGAATTGAATACTATCAAGAACTATTTAATAAAAGTACAATGAACTTCTACAACACACGTTGCTAAATTTCCATACGGCAAGAAAAAATGTCATTTAAAATCAAACCGGGACTTTTTTCTGGACCGAAAAGCGAAGCCGAAAAGTAAAATGTTCTCATTTTAGACTGTAGTTTAAATTTTTCAACACAAAAACATGTAAGTATAGGTACATTTATAATATGACGAGTAAAAGCACGACGAATATACGAGCAGAGACCAAATCCCTCTCAGCACCAAAAGAACTCCCGTTTTATTTTTAGCTATATATACCCCTCAGTTTCTAATTTCCAGGAGAGAGATAGATAGAAACATGGTTGGTACAGTATCTATAATATAATACAACAACTGCAACTGGCATTCTTACTAGAAAAGACAAAACTTGATTTGAATAAGAAAATTATGAATCACATATCAGAGATCATCATGCAATTAAAATTCGTCTTGGATTCTACATATTGTTAGCACAATTATTAGGACGATACATTAAAAGTATATGAAAAAATACCTATTGGAAAGAACTTTCGCGATTCTTAGATCTTTCATGTCGACAAACCAGGAAAAAACGCGTTACAACTCACAAAACTCACGCTCTGGTATTTTCTCGATATATATCGTATTCAAAGTTCAAAGCATTCTCGAACATGTCGAAAAGTACATTACATAATATAAACTACAGACTTCAAACCATACAGATGAATCGAGAAAAGCAGGAGAGTCGGGAGACATTCTATGGAACTCTAATTCCTTACACATAGTCACATAAGCATATTTTAAGCAGAAATAGAGAGAGAGCATTTGTTTTTTCACAGAGAGAAAAAGAATTGAAAGAGCTGAAGAAGAAAGATTCTCCCGAGTTTTGGCTTTTGGTTCACATTTGTGTAATCAAATGAATGAAAGGCCTTATCTGCCTGTTACCGTGTGTTGAGTGTTGTGTGCTCCTATTTACATTTGATGAATTCTTCTGAATTCTCCATAAAAAAACCTATCACATTTAAATTGAAATTTTGAACTGCATAAACGCAAAGTGAATGGAATATACAGTTGACATTGAATACGTGACGCGATTTCATTGAACAAAACAGTGAAACGTATAGAAAGTTAGATCTATATTCTTCATTATGGATAATAATAATAATTCTACATTGAAATCCACATCTACATTAATTTCCGAGACGAATATTTCTACAATTACAGAGAATCGACAGAAGCAAATTTATTTGTACACGGGAACCATACCACCAACGTATTGGGATTCGCCAATCAGCGCGTCTCAATTGATCGTGACCATCATTCTTCTCATCATTTTATGCTTCGTAAGTGTATTAACATTAACTTGTGTATGTACAGATATTATGATAAAGTACATAGTAAAAGCACAATAGTACACATATTTAAGGTGATGACAGACTTTGAATTCCTCAAGATAAGTTTTGTTGGCAACTCTGATGCTTTGTTTTATACTTTTAGATTTATATCTACTCCAATTTCGATGCGGATGATATCAGGACAAATAGAAGAGGAAGTAAAGAACAGGTCGTGACGAGTACGAGCATTTCAACAGTGACGAATAGAGCATGTCCAGGGAGTAGTTGTACGGAGACGGGGAAGCAAGTGGTGAAGAAGACGGAGGAGACAAAATTGAATATTGAATCACGACTACAGAAACTGGAAACAGGTCAAATGTCAGGAAATCTACAGGCGGAATTGGCTTCCATGAGAGGGCGACTGGACAGAGTGTCCAGTTGGCTCAATAGTTGTCCTGCAGCAGTCTCCTCCTCCCCCAACCCAAAAGTCAACAGTAATAGTAAATCCAGTGACGTATAATTTTAGTTATTTACAGATATATATATATATACAGTGAGAGAGTATTCAGCATTCTCGTTTCCTATTTTGCACAAGTACATACATATGTACATACGTATTTATTGTGACTATTGATTTTCTAAAAATTTCTTAATTATTAGAATTCTAAATCTATATTTTCTACAGTTTTTTTTTAGAATGAATATTCTCATGCTTATTAATTTATTATGTATTAGACATTAGAATCTTTTATTTTACATCAGATTATAGATTAATGTTCTGAATAAATACAAGGAATTTAAAACAAATTTCCATATACTTATAGAAAATAAGGAAGAGTGTGAATACTGTTGAATTTGGAATTTAGCATATATCTTACATATGTATTACTTTACTACAAGACTTTGTTTGTATTCTGCAACTTCCACGCCTTCCCAGTGACAATTACGATTGTTGAAAAGAGCTCGGATTTCTCCATATAGTTTGTCATCCTCATTTGTCCGTGGCTTTATCACGATTTCAATATTCTGTTTTAAAATGTCTCTCGTGGGGATGGAGACTAAAGTTGTTGCAATTGACTGCTCTTTTGGTCTCAAACTGAAGCCGAGAGCAAGTTCCTCCAGTGTTGTTCCCCTCTCTTTGGCCAATTTCCGAGCTTTTAAGGCTGTATTCTTAATTCCCTGTGTTGCTGGATGCCATGTTGGAGGGCTAAAGTTTTCAGTGCAACACAAAACACAACACAACAACACATGTGCATGAGTTAACAAGAGTCACACATCTGTATTTTCTTATACATACATTGTCATATAATATTCCACATTGTGTATATATTTAATTTACCCTGCTGTAGTTAAAAGCCCCATCGCCACTGGGCTTGCATTTATAAGCCCTATATTTTTCTCCTAAAAATAAAATAAAATATATACAAATGAATTTTATCGTTAGATTTTACATTGATTGTAGTTTATACTATACCATAAACAATAACAAGTTTAACGTTAAATAATTTTTGGCATTAGGTTATTATTGAACCTCAAAGTGTGGTAAATAGTCGAGTAAGGTGAGATCATTCAAATTATATCGACAATATGAAAGGACTGTGTCCACATGAGCTTGAGAGGAGACTTGTTTCAGGGCATTCAAATCATATGATGTAATTCCAATGTATTTAGCTTTTCCAGCTCTCACAATGGACTCCAATGCCGGGAGCGTTTCCTTTACAATGACATTCAAGTCTGCACAAAACTCTATGTCATGGACCTAGCAATCACATATCAATCATCCATTATCAATATCACAAAAGTAAACAAGTAATCATCGACATTTTGAAAAGCATATTAAATTATTTACATGTAATCTATAATTTTGAAATGAATGGCTTACTTGAATTATGTCCACGGAGGAAAGTCCAAGTCGGGTTAAACTTCGTTCAAAACTTTTCAAAACAGCAGGGCCAGAGAAGTCGAATCGTCCATCCCAAGTCGGGGTGTAATTTCGACCCAACTTTGTGCCCAGATAAAATGTACTACGTGGAACTGTTTTCAACGCCTCTCCCAAAACATCTATATATAAAACAATTACACATTACTTTATTGGGTCATTACTAAATTCAACTATACATAATTCACATTGACTTTTGTCCTTGTGTATCGTATATCATCAGTACCTTCAGAAGCTCCATACCTATACATTAAAAAATAATACAAAGACCTTTGTTATTCATTTGCCGTACAAAATTTTGATTACAACTTTTAAAAACCGTTCAGATTTGGTTATATTTTGGAAATTTAAAACTCTCTCTCGTCTTACCATGGCGCAGTGTCAATGTAGTTAATTCCGAATTTAATACTCTCTTGAATAGTGTCGATGGCCAGTTGACGGTCAATATCACCATAAAAATTCCCGAGTGCTCCTCCTCCGTAAGAAACTTGAGAAAGTCTCATATGAGTATTTCCCAGTTTTCGATACGGAAAATGTTTGATATAAGGATGTAGTTGAACATCTCCATGAAATTCTATTTTATAAGTTTCAGGTAATTCACTCATGTCAACCATGATTAATCCGTACAGTATATTTTCCCTCACAGAAACCCAATTAAGTTTTAGAGCAGCGAACACAGATTTTAAATTTTAAACCTTCGTCAAATGAGAAACCTGTTGTCAATGACATGTCCTTCTGGTTTTTCGTCATCGTTGCCTCCACAAATGCTAAGTACTGAAGTATTGCTCGACTACTATCTACTTATATATCGTATACCCCTCCATAATATTATGTTATTTATATTGAAAATATTGAAACATAATGCTATATCGTCAATCATTTGCATTGTGCGTTTACCCAGTGAAATTCATATGTGGTTTAGTGTTTTTAGTATGTATATACTTGGAATAAGCGTAGGGTAAAAACTAAAAGGTAGCTGTAAACTGTAACTGCTGGCGCTGCAAGAATCTATTATCGAACTATCGATACTTGTGTAGGTATCTCGTATTTAACTGATATGACAGAAGATATGTATATTTGAATCGATAACAACACATGAGTAAATCATTCAACTAGAACTAGAGCCTGTTCACACAGCTGCGTATATTGTTTAAAAACAAACAAGGTGATTGATTATGTTTTGTCTGGACTTACATAATTGGGAAATAAAGTGTCCTCTTGTAGTACCACCATAGTGGAAAAGCAGTCAAGTCAGTCACATAAAATTTTTGTAATACAGTATTACAAAAATTTCATGTGACTGATAGTACGTTCAGATTTCATACTAATTGCCATGGATTTAGTTTCCAAATTCACATGTAAAGCACTTGTCCATAAAAAATAAATGACATCCACACAAATATTTACTCACTCTGATATCCCTTCTAATTATGCAGATTATTATGCATGCTATACATTGTACTATAGATGACAAAATGGCCTTTCCTGTGGATTTTCGATGGGACAAAGTGACTGCACATTTATAAATATCCGTTGTATTTCTGGACAAAAGACTGGAAAGTCGCGGATTGCCAAAGAAAACAAACGTTGATTCAAAACACATTGAACAAAATGTCTTTAAGATCCCGACATAAACATCGATTACGTCCAGCCCCAAAATATTCATCTGAATCCATTTTTAATTTAATTCGAAACCGTCCAAAATTTGCCATTTTCATTCGTGATGTTCCAGAATTCGGATGCGTTCCATTGGCTCTCCGTTTTCTGGTTAGTTTAAAAGTAGACTGCATATACGAGTAAGAGTAGACCATTACGAAACAAGCGAACGAAAGATTAACACTATACTATTGATGTACATATTATATAGACGGAGTTAGCAAAATGGGACCTCACTCCAGTCTACTACTACTCGGCAATAGAACTGATGAAAGATGCTAGAAATGTGCACAAAATGAGGTCATATACTTTGAAGAATCCATCACAAGGCTCGTTGCCAAAACAAGATGCAATGCTCGTACAGCGAGGATGCAATTGTGTGATGAGACATTTATTTGAAAGGGCTATGCGAGCAAATCCGGAAATTATACTTGTTGATTATCTGAGTGAAACCTTTGTAGATGCAGACAAACTAAGTGAATATGCAAAGAGATTAGAGTACACTGTATGATTAATTATATATACATTTACAATCTCGTTATTCAAAATACTGAAAACTGAAAATACGAATGTCATAATATTGTATATAATGTATACTCACACTTTAAATCTTCAAAATTGATAACTTGAAAACAGTAATTTCCAATTAGGTTTTGTTTTTGAAAAAACGACTCGGAGAAGATCCGGCTGATGCTGTCCGACATATTCTTAGCACAATTACATCAAGTATTAAATTGTAAATATACTAAAAGAAACCCTCACCCGATCTCATAAAAGTCTTCGATAATTGATTATATATCGATATGTTATTACACTCTCCGTATTTCTTTTTATTCATCTTGTTCAAATAGTCAAAATCATGCGGAGATATGGTTTCAAAAAGAAGCTGACTTATACTGGCATGAACTATTGAAAATTTTTATTCCTATCGAAAAAGAGTATCCTACCAAGATAACTGGAGATTATTCAAATCCCTACTTACGGAAATTTAAAACGGGTAAGTATAGTTATTATAGTATAGTAAAAGCGTGCAGCCATATTTTTTGTGACTCTATGTTTGCCCTGCTTTTTGTGTGTATATCGTATGTTTAGATTCAACAGTTATAGAACCCTCACGACTTCCGAACATGGATTTTCTAATAGATTTCAAAGATCAAGCAGAAAGATACTATACAAAACTTGAAAATCTTGCCAAAATGTTAGATGGTGACATTTCTATTGACAATCCCTTGGTGGCATGCTGTAATTCCCAAGCCGGTACTGACCCCGATAGTCCCGTGGATGAAAAAGGTCCAGAACATACATTAATTATTATTGATGACTACCATTATAGGCGGCCTGGGCGTCCTCGACTTTTCGAAGTTTTTATGGTACACAATGTGTACTACACATTAAACATTTTCAGAAGAAATATAAGTAGAGGGAGAGAGTCAACGATAATTATTCCGTTATTCCTATTTCATTAATCGTATATTTGAGCCTTGTAAAACTATTTTTCCATTCCACAAAACATGTGTATATGTATATGCAGGAAAAGTTTGTAAAGGAAAATCTTGATTTTCATTTGATTCCCATCGGCGACTTGGTGATTATGCCTAAATTCCAACATCTCTTTGCATGGTTTTGTATGAGATCGGATATGGATTTGATTGATACTTATTCTTACTTGTTCCTGGATGCCTACAATATGATGTATCAAGATAAAAAAATTGTGATTCTCGACAACATTCATGAAGGAATCGTCATGAGTTCGTACTATATTCGGAGAGCACTGGAAAAACAATGGGAGGTATTGATCGTGAAGAGAGATCAGAGCTGGCCATCGAATGACGATGATATCGTGAATGGGACTTTGAATATTCTACGAGGCAAATATCTACAAGAGAGGTAAGAAATGTTTAGTTAAAATTAATATTGGAACAAATTATTTAACGAGGAAATTATAAGGGCGTATGAAAGATAACAATAACTTGGAAATGAAAATTTAACCGTATTACGATACAATTACAGGGATCAAGTCTTACCAAGTCATAATAACAATGCATTTGGCGACTATGATTTCCTTCATTACGTCTAAATGAACCTTGAAAACTATTTCTTAAATTGAGTGAATTTCGAACATGCATGAAGAATATCCAATAAATGAAATGGAAATCGTACAGTGCGTTGAATATAGTTTTGTACAAACAAGGCTCGCCAGAAGTTTATTCAAGTCTGTTGGAAATTTACTAAATAGCATATATATTTTGTTATTATTATTTTCTTTTTTGTAATAATAATTAATGCCTAGATATTAATTCACATTACATTCACATCTGCACTCTGTATGTATCTCCTATATATCGTACTTATATTACTTAGAGCGTCGATTATAATCATAACGTAAAACAAAAGGATATTATGTATAACTAAATTGGTTACACATACAGTAAATATAATAATATAGAGTCAACATAAGTATTCACTTCATTCACAATTTGATGATCAACAAATACTTACACAATACACAACACGCTATAAAGTTTTGTTATGGTTCTATGATATACTATATACTCATGTAGCATATTACTGTACATTCACTTACACCATTAATAATAGTCAATATTATTATTATTAGGTATTTATGATTTGTTTCACCATTACTATATTTTGCTTCTTTGTATGTGTAGCTTCCCTAAATAATTTTTCTAAACGTCAAAACTTTATATATAATATCTGATATCAAACTCATATGAGTTAAAAATCTGTTTCATATTGTACTTATTAAAATTAAACAGACGATAACGTTGGATAAAATATACAATAACGTGTGTGTGTACTACAATATCAACCCTAGTATGGAAATCAGATGATGAATTCATTGTACAATTACATAAGTATAATAATAGTACCTATATAAGTAAATTCCAGCACAAGATTTACTCCTCTTAAAAAATTCTTCCCTTTGCTTATAATATAAGTATCTTCGTCTTTGTTTTTCATTCACAATTAAAAAAAAAGGAAAGAAAAAACATTAGCCTAACGTCGTATTGATGATGATTTTAAAGATTTTGTATATTAGAGTTGTCCATTAAATTTCAATACATGTATCATCTTCAGTTGAACCAAGTTGATCGTTTTCTGTATACACCTATAAAGAAAATTCAACGAAATGATAATAGTTAAATCGTTAATATATCAAGTTACAATGAACATGTATAAACCGTAATCTCTAATTACTATTTGACTATTTAAAAATATCACATTTAATTACCGTCGCTTGTTGTTTGAGCATAGTATTTTCTCTTCTAAGATCCGCAATCTCTCTTCGCAAACTGTCCAATTCTTCAGCTGTATTTTCATGCTCTTTAAGTGTAGAGGCTAAACGACAATTTGTAGTTCGTAATTCGTTAATGTACTCGCAGGCCTATGAAAGAATGACAATTGTTAAATTGATAATTAGTTTATCTGATTATACATGTATATTATAATATGTGTGAATGAAATTGATCGTATCGAAATTTAATAAAACATCTATTTTTGTTAAATATATTATATATATATTATTATATATACTTATGATTTACCTTTGCTAAAATACCACCTTTGCTCTAATTCAAAAAAATACAAAATGAGTACCAATTAGTGAAACAATATGTGAATGTTATGGCCTTATGGGTTACTTTTCGAATCTCTTATCTTGGTCAGAATTATAGTAATTGCATCTATTTAATAAATAAATAACCGAGTTTTCTATACATACCGAATTTTGATGTACTTGGCCTTGTTTGGTATTGTCCTCATTACACGAAGGAACAATCTTTGCTAATTTACTAATCCAACCATTTATTTTATCTCGCCTTCGTCTTTCAACTTCATTATGTGTCGCTCTTTTCTTGTCATCTCTTACAGCTGTTTTCCCAACTCCTCCGCTCATACGTCCGATTGTCCGGGCATCAATAATTTGTGCTGATCGAGGAGTTATTGTTCGTCCTATATACAATGAATAGTCCACAAGTTTTATTCCGATATATGCCTATAGCGGTTTTCATAGATGATAATCATACTATCATCATCATAATAGAGAGTATCTGTACGTAAAAAGTTACCTAAAACATCTTGAGTGGATCCGATTACATAGTATTGTCCATTCATGGCAGAGGAAAGAACTTGTACACCACTTGAAGTTTGATATGAGGAATCGTCCGCAATTCCAACTACTCGATAAGTTAAATTCCCTATATATAATGAAGAATACAAAAAGAGGATAAATGAAATTAAGAATAATAATAATAAGAGCAATACACATCATACATACAAGTTGCGATCAGGATAATCTAATATTTTTATCTTTATCTGTATACATACCTTGACTTTGGCCAAATTGTATCGATGAATGGGGTCCACCGTCAGTTAAAATTGAAGAAACGGAAGCATCATCCACAACCGACGTGGAGCCGTCTTCCTCAACAATGGTCACTGTAGTAGGAATGTCTAAAAGTCCATCTTTCGAATCTTTTGAATCGTCTTCTTCAGAATCTAACAATTGTTTCTTGGGGCTGCAATACAATAGGTGTGTATAGAATAGTTTATATTTTACAAAAAAATCGGATAAATATTTTTAGTTACATTTGATACACAACTCGAACCTATTTAAAATCCAATATATATTTCATAAACGAATACAATTGTGTTTACTTTCAATTAAAATCATTATACGCTGTGTGTAAACTAAAATATTTAATACTTTAAATTTAAATGTATATACTCTACCAAAAACCAATTTTCATATGCTTACTTTTTCATCATGATTTTCTAAACTGCACATAAATAGTTACACAAGATAAGTATGTTGGAGCTTACCTAACGTGTACGTCCATAATTGTGTGCCCATCCAAAGTTAAAGTCTCCATTAAATTTATGAAAGGGCCGCAATAAAAGGTATCCGCGGTTAAAATATCAGATGACACAGGTCACGTTGTTCATATACGACGAAATGGTTGAAATCGAAATTCTTATTGTACCAAGTTGGTCAATAAGTTCCTGGTCTCTCTTCATGAACGCAATGAGCCACAAAATTCTTGATTTTTTTCGTCAAAGTTTGTGATGATGTAGAAGAAGAACCTGTGAGAGACCATCCCTGAGATTACAAACAATGTTTTGATACGCTCATACTTCATACTTTGTTTTATATATACCTTAAACATTTGGTAAATTAAAGCATTTAGTTGTGGCTCATTGAGAACATTTACGTACTTAGGTTCATTATTAATTGACGTACCTGGTTGGGATTTTTTTTCTGGTACAACAAAAAAGGTGGAGCGCTCAGAAGGACTCCCAATTCCACTTTATTCTCAATCTGCTGCAATAACAAACACAATGTACAATTTTAATTCTAAATTAATATTATTAGATGAAATACGTAAACAAATATCTAGTCATTTTCTATTTGCTTATTGTAATTAAAATGATCATTATTTTACCCCGCTCCTTGTTTTGTTAAATCATTTTTAAAAAGTGCGCCTAAATCAAAAACGAGACGAAAGTTAAACTCAAATTTTAATTTTTGTAAATTAAATATTGAATCATCTGTGATGAAGCATTGGGATACCTAGTTAATCGCGTTGTCTTGTATGGTGTTAAAATTGTGTCCTGTGTTTACCGGAAGTTAATTTTGATAGTCGGGCAAGTGTTGTTTTTGTTGTAAATCAAGACTAAGGTAGTCTGAGACTACCTTGAAACAAATAAGTAAAAATGGTATTTGGTATGCGGATGCCGAGAATTGTTCGTCGATTTATTAGAAGAAGAATGAAGCCAGTTGCGGAGGAAGATGCAGAAAAATGGAAAATGAAATGGGCAATTGCTTACATGATTTGTGGTTGGAACCTCTGTGGAATGGCTATTTACCAGATCTGTCAAGGAAATATGAATCCTCTGGAGATGGCTGGATACAAAAGGGATCCTGATTTGGATGATGTCCCTCCGTGTAAGCAATGATTATAATAATAATAAATATCAAAATTAAGTATAACTTTATTATAAAGACAGAATAATAATAAGTACCGTTTTTGGTATATTCTTCTTATATAGCTACGCTATATGCACATGCATTGAAGGTAGAGAACCCACACCTCCTAACTTTCAGTGCTGGTAAAGGATTTAAACTAACATCCATTAACACGAGTAAATTGGAAGCAAGGGATGATGCTAAATTTCAACAGGAAGAGCTAGAACGAGCGGAACTTGAGGAACAATTTCGATATGAATCGGAACAATTTATGGGAGAAAGTCTTGTAGAGCCAGAACTTGATAGTGACATTATATTCGATACATTGTAAAGATTTTGTACGTAAGTCATATTATTGTATATATATATATAATATATAGCCAATTGTTTAGTTTTCAAAGTCATTATAAATACTCTGTCGAAAACCATGTTGTTGTATGGCAGAAAAAAGTGTACGAACGAATATAGGTATAAATAAATTATGCCGCATTGAACACTCACAACAAAACACCTAATATTTCTCATTTCATGCTGCGTTGATACTGTCAGTCTGATAGGGATCAAAATGAGTAGTTAAATGAGTAGTTTTGTGCAAAATAACAATACATAATACTAATACAGTGAGAAGGGTAACTTTATACTTTATACCAATCAGATGAAAAGGACAAGAAACCAATTGAATACAAATAGCTGTTTATTAATTATTACCATCATCATCATCATTATAAGATTTTATTTTATATATTTACATAGTTTATAGTTCAATATTTAATGATAATTCACTATCTATAATATGTATATATATGCTCTCAATCTATTATGCAGTATTCATCAATAATAATGATTATTTTTCAACTTGTTTATTATTGAAAATACATTTTCCAACAACAATAATAGTAATAATAATAATCATAATGCTAAACATACAATTAGTGCATTGGTACTTAATCGCAAAAAGACACTACAGAGTTTTTTTGTTCTATAAGGCTTTGATGCTGCTGCTTGATGACTGTATAAGTTTTGTAATATTATATAATATAAATATGACATTAGTACACAGGAAAGAATTGGAAAAGAGAAATACTTAGTTGGTAAGTAACATGTTTTAATATATTTTTTTTTGCGACATTCATTCAGGTCCTTTAAAAACCATATTTTTCACAAATATATTTTACTCATGTCCTTGTACATTGTAGACATTGATCTATGTATGTATATAATATATATATATATGTATGTAATTACTAGATATATTTATAGTAGATCAATAGTAATTTTTCTCGGGCCTGCCAAATTTTTTTGCAGCACTAATCATTAATAGATAATAACTTTTTTCTATGGTAATAGTAATGGCATTTCAATATAGTACTTTCACTATTTTCTACACCTATATCCAAGTAATTAATTGACGTACACTTTTTTTACGTATCATGTCATTTTCTTGAAGCAGTTTTTCTAAAATACATCCATTATGCTTAGAATTAGGTACCTACAACAGTAAATTATTATTATTATTATTATTAGTCAATTGCATTTTCTATAGTGTGGACAATATCAAATTTTTCCGTCGACAACATTTTGAAAAGTGAAAAAATCTTCTTTTTTTTCTTTTTCAGCTTTCACTAACTTTCTTTTATTCAGTTTTTAAAAACACTGTTTCTCTTTCAATGTGGAGGAGGGAGAAATAAAGAAAAACAATAAGTAAAAATAAAAATTAGTAACTGTGTACCTAGCAATGAGTGATATTGATCATCATGCTTGTGAATTAAATATTAGATTATATAAATTATATGCATATATATATTATATGTGATATATAAAGCAATGAATGAATGAATGAATGAATAAATGCATGCATTGGAAATGCTTAAAGATCAGATGACTCACATCAACTAAAAAAATCATCCTATGTATGTATTTATGTATGTGTGTCATAATTGTATAGCCTCTTACCCACTTACAGCTACTGTAGCCTCTTTCTATATGGAATTATTGTGACAGTTTAATTATTAATTGTTGCGCGATACAACTTTTTTTTTGTATATATATATAATATGTAATAGTACAGTAAAGTTATACGTTATGATGGTTTCTGCTATATAGTATAATAATACTTGGTAACCTATATAAGACAGCTTTTGCTTAGTACAGTAAAGAATATGATTTCTAATTTTGAATTCTGAAATATTACAAAAAAGCATGTATGCAACATTCAAAATCATTACAGTAAATAAATTATGGCTAGCAACTAGGACTCGCTTATAATTTCTTTAGCTTTAGTAATCTGTATTTTTTGATAATATAATATGTATACGTACATGCATATTTCAAATTAAAATACGTCTTCTTATTCTTCTTCTTCTATACCTACAAATATCTGTGGTGTATATTCAGTAAATGTAATAAAATACCTTAGTAAGAAGCAGTCAAAAAATATCGGGCGTTGACGACTAGTACTTATGTATTATATTTTATATATATTATTATATGTATATTGTATTGCATATATATAGCTAAAAATGAATAATTATGTCCGTGTAAATGCTTTAAATACCTTGCGAGATTACGATTCTCTCTACATAATATGACATTATATAACGTTTTTTTTTTACAATCTAAATGCAATGCAGTAGTGTTTTTCTTTTTGATATATCCCTTTTAAGAAAAATGATTTACTTGCCAAATAGTATAATTGGCGAGTAAATCAATTCAGTTTAGGAAATCAAATTGAATGCATGTTTAACAGTATAACTCTAAAACTTCGTAGCTCTCAGTTATATATATAGTTTATGTAAAAACGGTGTATATAGCGTCATCTCTTTAATAATAGAATATAAAATATTATATATATTTAATATTTTTATATATTTCACAACAATTACTTGATCGTCCTATCAGTTTTTTTTGTGTATAGTAGTTTGCACTGCCGATTGATTTCGTCGCATCATATCTCACTTTTTACTATATATATTAATATATGGTAAATACTCAGGCATTTTTTGTCATGGCTGGTGCTGTCATGATGATGTAATCATTATAATTGACATTCGTTTATTTGATTTTCCTCAACTTCCGGGTATGTTAGAGTGCCTCGTCTGCCATCAAGTTTGTTTTTTTTGACAATGTAATATTTACACGTAATAATTTAAGTGATTGCGTATCTGTGATATAGCAATTTTGACTATTGTGACCTCGGAGATGTTGAGAAGGACAATTATTTTGAAAAATTACTGAATTCAATGAGAATTGACATAAATATCCGATATATATCATGTAAAGCTGTAGCTGCTACAAAACTATACCTTCTGTATATATACACATAGTATTTTCAACTAGAAACTTTAATCCATATCAAGGCAGCGTATATATTTATCCATTTAGTTTTAAATTGACTAATAGGTGTACTGTGTCTGTAGCCTATAGATGATGTTAATTATATTTTATATTTAAGTGTACAGCAGTTGTGATGTGATGTTGGTTTGATTTTGTTCAGTTTATTCAGATTTTCATCAATAACATGGAGACTGAAGATGTGTGCTTGTGTATGTGTATATATTGTGTGTATGTATGTGGGTGTTTGCATGTCATTGTCAAGTTGTCATTTTATTTTTATTTTCTTCAAGTTTAAATGATGACGATGAATTGTCATTTTGGGGTGACAATCGTTCAGTTTGTGATGGCCATGGCGCGCTTGGATGTCAGCTCCAAAGAAGTAAAAGCATTCTTGTAGATTCAAAATCAGCTGGACCTGTATCATCCGAAATCATAGGTCAAACAAAAAAAAACAATTTCTATTAGACCACAACATAATTTGAACCTCAAGAATACATACAATACATAAATTTATTTAATGATAATATCGCTTAGCTCGTTTTACATCTAGGGAATTAGGGATAATATAACACTATGAATTAATTGAAATGTAGAAAATAGCTTATTATGGCGAATTGGATCAAGTTTCTCAAAGGGGAAAGCTTTTTAAAAGGAATAATATAGTACGCAGGGATCTATAGATTGTACATTTACTGATAAGAGTCTTTACGTCTCTCTACGGACTTTCTACCGTGCATTTGAGAATGGATAGGAACTGGATATATGTGAGGGCAATAAGGGACAGCAAGCAAGAATTTTTATTTGAATATCAACAGTTGCAAATTCTATATATGTATGTACATAGTTGTTCTACCACGACACTTATATTTTACAACATAGAGATGACACTATTCTATAGATATAGAGTATATAGAAGAGTATAGATAGATAGAATGAAAATAAAGGCATGAGGATTACAGGGAAAAGATGAGAAATTTTTGGGGATTGAATCACATTCTATATGCACAGTTAATTATCCAAGTGGACGTGTCCTAAGTAGAATGTTCATGTTATTTGCGTGTGATCGACGCAAATCGTAAATATGCCACATACAAACCTTGTACATGCAATATATTTGTATATATTCAGCCACACTATTTGTAAGGGAAGTGAGGAATCCGGGAAATGATATGCATTAAAATAAAAAGGAATGATAATGATGATATGATCAGAGGATGAGAAAGATTTGAAGGAGAGAATTAATATGAGAATAACAAACCAAATGACTATTGAAACAAGAGATAAAGAGGCAAATAATTGTCTGTTTAGTGGATTTATAGTCATCATCAACTCGTTATGATTTTCTTTCTGCACGTGCAGAAAGTCAAAGGCGAGAAATAAATTGGGTTAATAGGAGAGATGTTCAAGAAATCAAAAGAGTGAAGAGTATACATACACACAATACACACGGAATTGTATGGAAGAGATAGAGAATCTGTACATGTTTAGGTATTTTTAGGGGTGACATAGAAAAATGAACGAAGGGAAAAAAATGTCATCTGTTGAGTCCGGTTCTTTCTATATCTTTCAGACAGGAAATTTCCCTACCAAACAATTAAATCTAAACATCACTAACGATAAAATATGTGCACATAATAATGTAGATATACATAAGTAGACTGACTGCAAAATATTTTAATTTCAAAGGAAAAATTCAAGGCTGTTTCTCAGAGTCATCAACCGATTCATGTCAATGTTTTTTTTTTCTTCATTTTATATTTCCAGAGAGCAAAATAAAAAATCCTTTTTTCGCTAATTATATATACCGTAAAACTTTAATTAAAAGCCCAGGCTAATGTATGCAATTCTTGAAATTGTCAAAAAACCAAGGATAACTCGATAGAATTAAATAGCTTGTAAATGGCTTACACTAGATATAACGGAGTAAATAATATACATTTGGGTAGGGAATTCATTAACCTTCACTTGTTGCACTTTCAGCCACGGAAATGATATAGTCAAACTGACAAAATGCAACTCGGAACATCTTAATGATGATCATAATGAGTAATTATAAATATGTAATCATTATTCTGTACGTTAAACAATATTTTTCATGTCATCCATCTGTTATATTTCCTCATTCGATGTGTTCACCCTCACTGGTTTTTCTCTCTTTTCTCTTTTGGCAAAACTCTATATACGAATTCTTAAAGAATTTTGCATTTCCCTCACACTGATATTATAATATAATATCCTTTCGAACTTTCTAGACTTGTTTCTAAATTCGCTTATAAATCGTTTAACTTGGGGAAAACCCTAGTGTATAATATTTAATATGTTTTTGGAATATTGTCTAAAAATTGAGTTATTGTTAGCAGTTGCAGTTGAACTTGAGAATATACTCAACTATTTTCTTTTCTATACACACACAAGAGCAAAACTTGCAGTTCGAAATGACTCCATTGCAGTGTGTATACAAAACTGTATATACTCTACGGTTAAAGGCTGTTATAAATTCTGCTACAAGTCTGATATGAATATACGCATAATCCATATGGTAACTTTTTTAAGAGTAAAAATTCCTGGAAATATCAAAGCGTCAGCGCTCAGTGTCGTTAAGCAAGTGTATTTTTTAATTCTTTCCTTTCTGTCCTCTCCTCTTTCTTGTTCTCTCAATATATATATATATATATACTAATTCCGTCTAATAATATTCTCGCAACAACGTCATTCAAAAACTGCAAGGCAAAGGCCAACAGACAGTCAAGAGACAAGAAGAAGAAGAAAACTACAGCCTTTGTCTTTACAACATGACAATGAATCTAATTTATTATGTTCGATGCTATACAGTCTATTAACTCCACTTCACTCGGCTACTTCTGAATGATTTCCAACTTTCTTACATGCAAATATCTGTATATAGAGAAACTTGCTTTTTTTCTTTCTGTCTGTCTTTCTTTCTTACTATGACATTAAAAATATACAATTTCCTTCCTTTTCTACTGTGAACTCTGACGAGTCCGTGAGTAATCTCAAAGCAATAACCTGACATTTTATATCCATATTATGCATTATAATATTAATCATGATACTGTGTGTGTGTGTTTGTGTAATGTGATAAAAATAGTTGAGACACAAAAGTCTCAAAAAAGCAAGGGAGTTTACGACTGTAGTTATACTAGTTATAGTATAGAGATTGACGGTATCTGTCTGGCTCTGGCATTCTGCGCCTGTATATACTAAAGTTTATCTGGAATCTTTATACCTATACTGTAACTGTATGAACATGAACGGCATTACCTAAAAAATATTCCAGGTTTTGCACGTTTTTAAAATAAATATTCTGATTCTACATACATACTTACCTACTTCCAAAAGAAAAAAAGTACACGGTGCTCTATCATTTTATTTTATTGAGAGGTTGACGGTGAAGGATGAAAGCGTGTATGTGTAACAACTGAAGACTAAATAGATATCGAGACAGAGAGACAGAATGGGACGGCGAATGTCGAATACGGCAAGAGTAAAAAAGACATCGCATTGATTTAATCAGTGAGCAAGACTAATGGTTCACTGAAATTCTCGGTAGTATACACAATAATACACGTACACATGTGCTGGAAGACGACAGGCGACGTAAATAGACGTCAACGATAAAAAAAAAAGTAGGTACGTCAGTCTGTATATTTTTGTGCATGCACAATATTTGTGTACTCATAGTCAAGGGTATGAAAATATGTAGGTACTTCCCATATTCCCATTCAAATTTCAAATGTCCATGTCAAATGACCAAATTTACTAGATATAACTGATATAAGTAATATATTATCAAACTATGTACTTCATTATCAACGTATATGTTTATTGTCAGAAAATTGGACAGCGTATATGTATGTGGAAATAATATTAAAATAAATTGTGATTGAATGAGATAGAGATGAAAAGTGTAGGTACATTTTAATGTTTTCAAATCAAATGTGTTTGAGTTTTTAGTCTGTCGTCGTAATATGAGGACAAACAACAAGGATTGACGCATGCATCAATTGGATGTATTTTAAACTAATAAGTAATACTCACATGATGAGCCTTCATTTTCTGGATTTTTGAGTATAAAAGTGTGTACCTATATGTGTGTATGCCATGCCAAAGGTAATACTTACGGGGAGGAGGAGGAGGAGGATAGAAGACGAGTCAGTAGTCAGACTATACAGATGACAGACATGAGATTATATTTATATGCATGTGCCTACACATAAGATTTTTACACAAAATATTATTGCTAGTCATCTTTGCCTTTGCCTTTGCTATTGCCTTCTGTCGTATCGTACATACAGTCATTCAAAATGACACTAAAAAACAAATGTATGAACTATATTGCTAACTACTACATAATACATATACATATAGGAATAGGACAGGAAGTGAAGTGATTGGAGTACATTCTAAATTTCTAAATACGAAAAAAGCTACACACAAATACCTACACAAATACATGAATAAGTCGGGTTCCTTGTGCTTCGTCAGATTCACATATGACAAGATTTGGATTGTGTGTGACAGGAGAAGAAGAGAGTTTTCACAGATAGGCAGGTGTACTATTACTACGTCATATTCACACACACACACACACACATAAAAAATAGTTATAGGTACATATATAAAACTGATATCTACAGATATACCAAATATGTGTATCCGGCATAATGGGAATTATAATAATAAGAATAAGAACAAGAACAAGAGGAAGTTGGCAGAAATTAGCTCGGGAAAAAAGTCATCAGTCAGAAAAAAAACGCGTATACTTTTCTCCCTATAGCTTCTACATACACAAATACAAATGTCTATAGTATCTGTATATTATATACCTACTTACGATATTACTTACAAAACGTACTATAACTTACATAAGAATTTAAACACGAGGCTCAAAATCAAAACTCAAAAGAACTTTCATATGCTTTCATTCGAGTTGCGTCAATGTGGATTTTGACGATATTCTATTTCTTACAAAACAAATATTGAAATTCGCAAGGTTTCATATGCACACGAAAAAAAAACTAAATAAGTTAATCAAGATTTTTGAATTTTAAGATGAACAAGATTTTAGGATTTTACATCAGGGAAAAGTAGTATAGAAAATGGCAAGTGCTCAGGAAGGAAAAACCCGATATAAAAAAATATGGCACGCACTTTGGTAGAAAATCGAATGTAATTAAGTAAGTATATATGTAGGACAGGATGGGGAGATGAGAGCAGATGATGTTTCATTCGTAAATTTACACTTTTTACACACTCGAGAAGTAAAAATATATATACGAGAAAAATGAGGTCCTGGGGTGGTTTTTTGTTAATGGTTTTTTGTTTTGTGCCAATCCCTTGATACAAAATGATTCTTTCATCAGTCTCTTCATTACATTCAACTATTAGCATTTAGATTTAGATTTTTTTTTTTACAAAAACATGCAAAATTGGATACTGTAGCGATATTAAAAAATCTAAATTGAATTCTAATTTTAAATTATTTATTTTTTTTACCATTTACAACAAATTAATATGAAGGGGTTACTTTTTACTTTTACGAATTGCTTATAATTTTTTTTGTAAAGGGAATACAATTAAAAACATGAGGGAGAGCAAAGAAACGACAGCAAGTTTTTGATGGACATTGACTTGACAAATTGGATAAAACGTACCGAAAACATTTATCACAGTCTAGTCCTTTTGATTTTCATCGAAATGGCTATGGCTTTTGTTTTTCTTTGGCTTTCTCTCTCATTGTTTTTTCCTAGTGTGTTTTTTTACTGTTATGATGGCAGGATAATGCGGTTTGATTTTTGATTTTTGATTTGATGTGTGATCATTATTATTTATTTTTTTTGTAGAAAGAAAAAAAAATACAACAATAGTCGAATCTGCCAGAGTTTGCTCTTTTGTTTTGTTTTGTTTTGTGTATAGTTGCAATTGTATGAATATGAAAGGATTCATATATACTGATAGTTTTTTTTTTTTACATATAGGATGACCAGAGAGCTCTCATCGTCAGTGGATTGTTGTACGAATATATATATATATATTCGTGTGTAGGAATTCAAATCAGGTTAATCGTACACACACAGAATTTTGTGTACCACAGCATTGAATATATAGGAATGAGATCAGAGGCTTTTTACGTCTAAGTTTCTATCAGTATCAGAAAAAAAAACCCTAGAAAAAAGGTCGAAAGCATCTACAGGTCAGAATATGAGGAATTTTTGAAGGAAATCTACAGATTTACAACCCTTTAGTTTCAAGTTTCAATCGGAGAAAAGGATAGAATTCAAAGTATAGTAAAAGTAATTGGATAGAGGTATTAGGATTTTTTTTTCATCACTTCAATTCATCTCTTCTTCATGTTTTTGTGTGCTGTTGTCCTTAATTGTCCCGTGTTGTTGTTATTATTATCCAGATGGATTTGGATTTGAATGAATAGAAATAAGAGCCGATGACAAAGAAGAATTCCAATCCAATGGAGACACGTACATATCTGTATGTATATAAGACATTCATTCGGGAAAGAAGGGGAGAGGGAAATGTTGTGTGGATTGTGGAATTAAGACGATCCTCAATGGTTTTCATCATCATCTGCATCCCGATCCCGAATCATCTTCATGTAGTCAAATATATATGTATACAAACACTTACACTTTTACACACGCGGTATTCGATCATAAAAAGAATTTATTAGATGGTCGATTGTGTGTTGTGGATTGAGACAATTTTACATCATGTGGTGGCACATTAAGTACATGGAGAGAGAGAGAGAGAGTGTGTGTGTTTCATGTTCTCGTTGTCTTCGTCTTCGTCGTCGTCAAAGTTGTTGATGATGAGCATGTAAGAATGTAAAGTGTACACGATTAAACAGTTGAGCCATTCACATCATTCGCATTTTGTCAGTGTGTATTTGTGTAGATATATATATATATGCACAAGTGTTTACAGTTGCCACGTTGATTCTCTTCCTTCCATATTCCATCTTCCACACTTGCATTTCCACACGGGATAGATATAGCAGTGAGAGAACAGTTGGATATCCGAGTGTTGGTAGACGGTACAAAAGAGATACATTTTTGTTGGACGGACGAGTTACAACGGAGGAGAGAGAGAGAGGGAAGAAGAAAGGAAAAAGGAAAAAAATTGTATAGCAGATGGAAAAGAGAGAAAGAGAGGAACAGATTCACGAGTACGAGTACTCATTTATGTGTATACTCAAACGATGAAGATGTAGAAGAAGAAGAAGAAGAAGAAGAAAAGTCTATGTCAACTAGTGAGAAAAGGAGAGAGAGAGAGAGAAAGAGAGAGAGGGAAAGAAATAAGCGGGCGGGTTGTTGAACTGAGAGAAACTTTACCTACGAGCAAGGATAGTGAGGATTGATGGTTCCGAATATGCAAAAGTAGGAGATGTACATACTGCCTGAAGTCGGGATATCCTTCGTGTCACAACGTTGTCCTTTGTAACCTTCTGCACATCTGAAATTTGGCACACACAGAAACAAATTGCCATCTCAGCCCTCTTCATAAATCCACGACGAAAAATACAAAAATAAAGTTGGATTCATCTTCATCTTGACTTGTGTGTGTGTGTGTAACTGTAAGTAGTAGTTTGTGATGTGAATGTGACTGGATTCTCGTTGTTCCTCAAGAATCAGAGAGTCAGAAATCTACCCATCTCTCTATCTATCTATCTTTTTTTTCTTTTTTTTTTTTTTGCATCTTTCCTTTTCCTTTCTGGTAGTGTATTGTATCATTACTATCACTATCATTGTATGGTCTGTCTATAATATCACAACCCATCTACTTTTTCTACTTAAGTACGCAGATATTCAAATGATTCATGTCTAAAAATGTATGGAAATACTATATCAAGTTTTTCACTCAAACTCAAACAACATCTATTTGCACTCATTTACCTCCAAGGATAATCATCAAATGAGCAGGATGTTCAGCTCTTTAACTTTAACTTTTTCGCTTTTTTACATACATACACACACACACACCGATTTTTACGTAAGTATACCCTACATATTCTTATATTGCACATGTTTGTATACTCTGTACTCTGTCTCTGTACAGTCTGTACACAGACACACACCTCAGATATTCAGATCCCTTATGCGTTTCTTCATAGGTGACTTGTGAATTAGGCTCAGATTAACCCGGAGATTCTCTACTCGGGAAAAACATCCACACTCGCACAGTTCACAGTCGAAAGGTCTCAGCGTGAGATTGCGAGTACACACAGCCAGACAGACAGCGAGAGAGACAGAAAGAGAAAGAGTCAGGTAAATAAAATGGGTACTCATTTCTTACATAACTACATGCACACACGATCTACGGTATAAACACACACGTGGATTTTTACTTCCTGGCTGTATAAATTAACTGAATCCGTTACTCTCTTTTTCTTTCTCTCTTTCTCTCTCTCTCTCTCTTTCCCGTCTTATTATTTTTTCAATTCTCATCAAGACTTTCCATCCAGTGAACACTGACTAGTTTTTTCTCCTCTATACAGATCCTGTGCATGTACGATACAATGATGAAGATGAAGCTCACATTAGCTTTTTTTCCCTCCTATGCACGCATGTAAGACAAAAAAAATTTAAAGAGAATACTCGAAATTCTAAACCGAGTTGGTTCTTCCTTTTCATTTTGGATGTTGGATGTTGGTCTGAATTCGGATTCGGATTCACAAAAGTCACATGGAAATGTACAATTTCAGAGTTTGTGGCAAGTCAGATAACAAGGGAAACCAAAGAGCTTGAGGAAAAATAGCTCTTTATTTCCTCCTCGTGTTCTTGTTGGTTTGGATATCCAACTGACGTGTCTTTTCCTTTTTCCAGGACGACTTCAGACTCAAGAAGACCACAGTACATACAAAATTGCACACACACACACACACACACACACACACACACACACACACACACACACACACACACACAAGGTACATAAACTAAAATGAAATGTGTGTAAACTTCAGAGAAATCCCCTTTCCTTCTTTCGACAATTTTTTTTTTTCGTCGTCCTGAGACGGAAATCCAGATTTCAACATGGAAAATTATCGTAAATTGTACAATTTTTACCAAAAAAAAATATATAAAAAACAAAACAACTTGAGAAATTGAGAAATTACGAAAGTTGAACTCTCGAAACAAATTAAAATTCATTTTATTACACACATTTTTGTGTATGAATTTGAATTTGAATATGTATATGAAATATGAAATGTTCTATCTGCAATCTGCATCTGCTTCTGTACTTTCTCCCTATGTAAAAATGTACACAGACAAATGTTGTTTTCATTTCAGTTATGTTTCACTTGCTCTCTCCAATTGTAAATATCGTATGTGATTTTGCTAAATATGTAGAATGCAGCAGACGTAGAGAGAATTTAATATTCATCGTCCATTTGCAAAATTTTTCCAGTTACGAGGATTTGTCTGTGAGTGTAGCAAAGTGAGAAAGAAAACGTCATATTTACATTTGCAAAAAATAATATTTTTTCCATTACTCAAAAGAGAGAGAGGGAGAGAGAGAGAGAAGAACGGGGAAAAACCCCATTAAAGACTTAACGGCAACATTACTTCAAAATTCCAACTATACATTTATCTTTATGGAAAAAGAGCTGCATAATGTGTGCCGTTAGATTGTCTATGAAATATCTGTCTGGCTTTAATTCACATTCCTCTGCATCTATATTATTCCCGTCTCAAAGTGCATTTTCTGATTTCCTCAACAAACCCCCCCCCCCCAAAAGGATAGTGGGATTCTGTTTAGTTGTCCTCTTCATTTGTCACATTATCCATTTCACTCAACTTTCCCTTTTGCAAAGATTCTCATATTTTATGAGTATTTATAGTTCAAGCATTTGGGTTTTCTTTCCTTCAAAGAGGCTGTGCATGTCTGCATATGTACATTAGGAAATTTAATTATGATTACACTCAAAGTGTGTATTGTTTTGCATTTGCATTTGCCATTTCATACAGACAGAGTTCTTGAAAAGTACACAACCTTTAAAAACAAAAAAGTTTGATATTGTTCGCGTGTTTGGATCGTGTTGAGTTAAAAACAGCACGTTGTATACAGATATTATATAACTTGTTGAATTTATAATGGATAAGGAAGCCAAAAAAATATAAAACCTTGCTGAAAGTTGAAAGTATCTGTATTTACTAAGCATTTGCAAAAAATCAAAATCCACATTTTACATTTTCCATTTCACATTTCGATATATAAAATGTACTCGTATATTAAAAAAAAAAATTTCATGGCGCCCGTCGCTCAATTTTTCATTTCTATGAGATCAATTTCGTCGCACACCACATTTTTACATTTTTTTTTTTACTTTTTTTTCTACATGGATTTTCTAGCCAGACAGTGGACTCAACTAAAAGTCATATAATATTTCATTATATAGTTGAGAGATTTAATAATAATAATCATATTTCATGAGGAAAAGAGAGAGAAAGAGAGAGAGAGAGATGACATACGACTTACTCAACTCATAATAAAATGTACATGCTCAAGTACCAAGTCCCATTACCCACCATGCATAACTCTGTACTCAAAACATTCCCGTCTTTGACTTTGACTTTGTATACTAAACTACCGTCTGCATAATAAATAAATATCAAATTAAAGTACTCGCGGAGCCCTTTTCTCATCGTCAGTCTGACATTTTTGTTTGATCATCATTTTCTCTCTCTAACTCTATCTCTTTCTAAAAATGTAGAAATGTGCACTCACAACATATGAAATGCACTTTTTTTATTGATCGATATTTCATGCGGTTATGTAGATATGAAACGAGAGTGACAAGTTTCCACTTGAACTTTCTTTCTGAACATTTCAACAAATAACTCCGACTCCAACTGCATTTACAATTTACAATCTTCAACTTTACACAACGAAGCTCTATCGTATAGATACACATACACGTGTATATGCTATGTTACCAATTGCAATGGAAAGTCCACAGTCTAAACTCCTCACCTTGAAGCCGAAACGAAGAGAGAACGAGAGAAAGAGCGAGAGAGAGAGCGAGAATTCACTTTCTCTCAGTGCTCAAAATTCAAAAAATAAGATTAACGGGAGGGGAAACACATGCAGTGGATTTCAAATGTCAAATGACACCATGCAATCTTGGATTTATGCTCTTCCTCATGCTATAATCATAATCTGTAATCTTTTTGTATGGACGCGGAGAAAAAAAAGTTTATACTTACAGTTATAGTTATAGATAAAATTCATAAAATATCACTTAAACTTTTGTACAGCCTTGAGCCATCATCCTCATGCATAATATTTTTCCATACTGAAAAATATATTAAAATATATGGAATCAAAATACAAATACAAATACAAATACAAAATACAGCTGACAACTGACACTAAAAAAAAAAAAATTGACCGGGTTCGGAATGGGAAACGGGAAATTGGGAATGGGGAGAAAGGAGAAAACAGAGAAGAAAAAACTCTTGTGTAACTCTTTACGTATATATGCATATGCATATGCACAACAGAGTATAGATGGATTTTTTTGTTGGATTTGTGGGAATTGTGGATGTCAGCCGTGTCCAATCCTGTCTGTCTGTAAGATACAGATTTCCCTCATTTTATTTTATCATCTGAAGGGAAGAAAACATGGAGAGGAAAGTTATTCCCTGTAGAATCTGTACACATTCTACACATTACACATGTATAGAAAAAATGTAGATATTGGAAATGTACAGAGAGCTCGCTTGGATGCAGCATAAATTTTACTACAGATATTTACTCCATTGGTTTTGGGGTTTTGGTTTAGTAGAGAGAGAGAGAGAGAGAGAGAACAGGGTCATGTTCTTCTTATTTACTCTTGCCCTTGCCTCATCCCGAGCATGTTGTGCTTCTCGTCACTAGACAAATCTCCCGACACACTCGCCTATGACATGCACAAAATTGACGTAAGGGAAAGTGAGTGAATGTACGATACATAAACAGATATTCACTGCATATGAGATTGTAAATGCATTTCAATGTAGGTACTTTCCACAGGATCTCGAATTTACGTGTATTTCCTACATATATTTCCCTTTTCCCTTTACGGATACACGTAAGAATCTCACACATTGAGAAAGCACGTACTACTTATATAAGTTATATAAGGTAGTACGCGAGTAGTTGGTATTTACATTTACAATAGTCAAATAGCAACCAATACCAATACATACCAGAATATCTATCTGTACTTATGTACTTACTACTTACTACTTATGGATAGACCATAGCCGGGATAGACGATAGGTTTTCTCTGATGGTGATGAGTCGACCATAAAACTTGCTCCATACTTTTATTCTGTCTCAATTCCTGTCTCACACGTATTTTCTTTAGGCATGTATTTGAAATTGAATATTGACTTCGATTCTGCTTTTACTTTTTACCCAAATTCCCTATTCTACAATATTTTCGGAGGACGATGGAGTGATTGTAGGTTTATACAGGACATTAAAGGTGCGGAAGGCATGTATACTTTAGTACTTTGGTGACAGTGGTTGGAGCTTTCACAACCAAAGAATTATTTATTATTATTACGTACATGTATGTATGTATGTCTGTAGGTTTAATTTGTGTGAGTGTGGAAGGAAAGTATTACCATTTACTATGTATTTACAATCCACAATTTTACCCCTCGTTTAAGAATTACCAAAGTGCAGATGATAATTTGAGTGAGTGTGTGTGAGGAGATAAAAGCCCGAGTTTGAAGAAAGAGAGAGAGAGAGAGAGAAAGGCCGGGCATAACTTTGATTTGATTTGACAAGTACCACCGAATTTCATTTCAATTTTCAATAACGGAAACGGAAATTATATATTCCGATTTGATCCGAGACTAAACAAGTTTTACTGCCATTGATTTTACTCAGCTTCACATTGTGTGCAACTAACAATAACATAACAATAATAAGTAACAGCTTCCATACTTGCATGAAAATGACTGAATTACATATTCAATTTGTCTAGCTCAATTATAATTATGATGTAAAAAGTTTCGAGATTGGAATTTTTACATGTTACAGTGTATACAGTTGACAGTTTGGAAATTGGAAATTGTCTTGAAATTCGTATTCGTATCAGAGTCCATTGGAAGTTGCATGAAAATTGAGAAAGTGTGTCTGATTAATGTGTGGCCTGTCTCTTTGACTCTCGTTTCCCCATGCTCTCTCTATCTATGTACATATATTATATACCAATGTGTGTGTACTTATCACTTACGAGATGTTTGTTTCAACACTCAAGTGAAAAATCTTGTATGTGTGTGTGTGTGTGTGTGTGAATCCTTTATTGAGACGGTACATAAAATAATATAGATATTTATATGTGTGTATATAGAGGTGTGAGAAATGTTTTCTGTTATTATTTCGAGAGGGAGGGAGAGAGAGAGAGAGAGAGAGTAGGGATATTTATGCATGAGTACACATCGTTCGTAAAAGCCAAAACCTATAAAATCTACACGTATTTATAGGTATTTTGAAAATATGTATAGAAGAAAGAACAAATAGTTGATTGGTTATATGGAGCAAGTTGATGGTTGATGCAATTCTGTCTGTCTCTGTACAACTCTCTGCAGTTTTCTTTTTACTTCTTCTATATAAATACACACAGAGTATATTTGAAAGTATTCCTTTTCTTTTCCCTATTACATTTACTTGACTTTTCAGCTGTGGCTTCTCCCTAGCTCATTGCTCGTACTTCTCTCTCTCTCTCTCTCTCTCTATGCAAATACTATTAATACACTGAAAAAAACCAACTTTTTATACATGTACATGAAACTCCACACACCAAAACGTACACTTCTTCTTTGGATGATTATTTTAGCGGTTGTATATTATTGGAATCCTGTAAATGTAAACCAAATTCAGACTCTAAAGAAATAGTGAAATAGTATAAATTGCAATGAGTGAAAGACATGCTATTGAAAGCCAGGAATTTTCATTTCAATCCGAAATTTTAACTTGCTGTTTTCTTATCGTTAGTTCCCAAAAACAAAAAAAATGTTCTTCTGTCTATCTGTCTCTCTCTCTCTCTCCCTTTCCTCTTCCTATCACGTACGGAGTAAGACTTAAGCGTAACATCAGAAAATATACAGGGGGATGTTAAAATTGAGGGAAAAAAGAAAAAAGAATTCTCCCTCTCTTTTTCCCCAATGATCACAACATGAAATTGAGAAATGTCCTTGTTGACTCATAAACTCTCGCCATTCTTAAATTTCCAGTGAGAGACTCTCAAATTAAATCATTTGCATACAGATACTTCTTATTTGACTCGTCCAACTACCAACTCCACTACATTTTTTTTTGGACGGAAAAGTTCAATTACCTTTCAACATGCTCATTTTTTATTTTGAATTTCAAATGTCAATATTCTGTATTCGGGTATTCTGTCTCATTTCAAAAAAATTAAAATTGAAATTAGACACTTGTTGAATTCAATGTCTCGCTCTCTCTCTCGCTCTCTCTCTCTCTCTCTGTACTGTGAAAGTTGATGTAAATAAATTCAAAATTTTGTACATATAAAAAACAGGAATGTTGTCACATCTCTTTCTCTTTAGTCCCAAAGATTGCTCGTCAGATATTTAGAAGAAAAAAAACGACATAGACAAGATTTTTACTGATGAGAAGGAAATATCTACACGAGCGGATTTGTAGTTGTGAGCAGTGAGTACATGAAAGTTGACAATGTGTTGACTAGTCTCTCATTTGAATTGTAAGAATACCCTAACGATATTAGAGAGTACACACACGCTCTCTCTCTCTCTCTCTGTCTCTCTCTCTCGCTCTTTATCTTTCTCTCATTCTCCAAGGAAGAAGAACAAGAGAGACGTTGGATGCACCCAAAACAATAACGAACCATGACTCAGAACTCTCCCTCTCTCTCTCTCTCTCTCTTTCTCTTTCTCTCTCTACAAACTCACATCACCCGAGAACAGAGAAATGTAATAAGTACAATTTCCATACATATCTTACACATATCGTACAGATACCGAGAGTAGACACCACACACTCATTGATTTACACATGTTGAGAGTTTTCAGTAAACGACTAGAGGACGGGGGGAATTGGAAGCATCGAGTCGGTTGTCTATCAGTTGAGTGCATCTGTGGTGTACCAACTACCAACTTCTTCATCCTAGTCTAAGTTCTATTTACGTACGTTCTGAACATACACGTACAAGTAACTGTGTATTGTGTATATACGCACGATATATACATCACATCACTATCTGTATTTGTGCATGCATTCATTCTCTAATCATCTCCCTCTCTCTTTCTTTCTTTCTTTCTTTCTTTCTTTCTCTCTCTCTCTCTCTCTCTCTGTCACAAATTCTTTAGGTCAGTGCAGTGTAATGAGCTAAGAGAGAACTGAATACTACGATTACTCTCCCTCTCTTTCTCTCTCTTCCCATGGAGCTGATATGCTGATATGCTGTACAAGTACACATTACACCCATTACACATTATGCAGATGTAACAGATAACAGAGTTAGTATAGAAATCCTCGTGGAATGGAATCTTTATACTCATTCACCAGGAATACGTGTATAATAATTTAATATCAGAATCCATGTTTTTTTTATTAATTTATAATCATGGAGAATTAAGAAGAAAATTCAAATATACATATTTCAAAGTCAAAGTCAAGATGAAAGATGAACTTAAATCTATTTCATTTTAATTCAATTGAATACGATATGAAATCCGAACAGAGTAAATGATAAATACAGATTCAAATTCAAATTCCTGTACGGACAGTAAGATATTATTGTAATTGTATTATTATTGGCAAAACAAGAAAATGTGTGTGTGTGTGCAGACGAGAGAGGAAAGAAAAGAATTTTGTGTAGGTAGTTGTCGGCAGGCAGGCAGGCAGCAGGTCATCGTAATCGTAGTGGTAGTGATAGTAGTCGTAGTAAGTACGATAGTAAGTAGTAATGTTCGTAGTAATATATTATTAGTTTGTAGTAAATACCACAAAGTTAAAATTTGATCTTGTGGGGGTAGAGTTCAGAGTAGTTTTCTCCAAAAAATGGAGGAACCTGATCTCATAGTAAATATGTACATACATGTACGACATGTAGTATGTAACAGTACCTAGTCGTAATATTTAATATGTATACACTTACATATCTGGTGGTATGTAATAATATTTATTGTTAGTAATAGTATAAGTAACGTGGAGAGTTCGTGTACGAGCACTCATTTAAATTTGCATGTGTCCTGTCGTGTCTTCTAGTTCTAGTTTGTACTTTATCCACCACACTTTCCTACATAATACTCCCAACTTCCCAACTTACCAACAACTTACCAACTTACCAACAACTTACCAACTACCAAGTAGAGATATAATGATGCTGGATACTGGATGTTGCTCTTACCCATCCTAAAGTGTGTACACCCAGAGAGAGAGAGAGGATGAAAACTACAAACATGTGTGGTGTGTGAATTGTAAACTGTATACACACACACACAACGGAATACGCGATCTTCTCTATCCCTCTATATGTTCGAAACATGGAAGAAGAAGAAGAAAAAAACGACGTGCCTTTTCACTTACGTACTTGGCTGAGAGTTGAGAGGTTTGGCTGACGTACGCCGTTCGTACGACCGACCGACCGCTTGCTCGCATTTTACATGACATTACAGCTTGCTATAAGTTATCATGTACATAAAATATAACCTCAAACGTCTTCTCCTCTCAATCCTCATACACACACATTATCCCACATCTACAGATGTATCATACCAATACATACATTACATACATACATACTTAACACATATGCAATTAAACCTTTTACAATTCTGCAAATTTCCTTCAAAAATCTACGGACATGCTGATATGCATTATATCTGTACATGATGACTACTGATAGAATAGAGTCGAGTCGAGTACAGTACAGTACAGATATTCATATGTTGCATTGCATCAAAAGACGGGGAACAAGTGAGTAATGATCCTTATTAAGTAGTGTACTTATACCATACAATTTTTCTCCTTCTTCTTCTTCTTCTTCTACTTATTAAGTAGTCAAGATCTCATATATACACTCAAAAAAATATCCACACAGAGAACAAGTAGAAAGAAACTCTTCTCAACTCTCTCAACTACGACGTTTTCCAAGTGGGAACTTAAAATGGCCACTATACATAGAACGAACATGCAGATTTATCCAATGCCAGTGCCAGTGCCAGTGAGACTTGCACTTTTTTTTAGTATGAGTTTGAATCATTTCATTTCAAATTATAAGGAACAAGTCAAGTCAAGTCAAAAAAAAAGGTGGAGTACATGGTTCGTATTTAGTATTTAGACAAGTATAAAAATGTACCACAGCACCACACCACACCACAGCTATACCGTTCCACAATCCACAACCAACAACCACAGATTATAAAATCTAACATAATGTCTATATGTCCTCTATCTTTTTACTCCTTGTTTTACTTTTCCCCATTTACTTTTTGACTCTACGTTCATACGTTCAAAGATTAACTTTACACATTTACTCACTCACTCAGTCACTCAAATACTCAAATACACACGCACATTTGTGTACGCATATGTTGTAGGTATCTTACGAACGAAGTGTGTTCGTATTGGACTATAAGTACTATGCTGTACACTCACAGAACGTTATCTTATTTTTAGGCACAAGCCAACATCTCCCTCAGTAAAAAAAAAAAAAAATATATATATAATATTTTCACTACACACTTGTGCGTTTCACTATGAGCCATTTAAACTCGTGTGTGTTGAAATCTGTTCGAGTTCTCAGCTCTGTTTGTTCCCTTCCCTTCCCACCGTAAATCATATAATATGGCCCTCTCCACTCTCTCTCTATACGACAACGGTTTTTTCTTCTACACTACACACACACACACACACACATATTCACACAAAATACAGATACAATACATCGAATCTCTGTACAATACAGGGCGTTAAATGTGTCTGTGGTTTCGGTGTCTTTACGTTCCCCCCCCAAAAAAACGTCTGATTCTCCCAATTTCCATGTATCCACATTGTGAGCACTTGCATTTGGATTGACACATGACAGAAATCTCCAGACACACGAGTATATGTAATAAGTATACACACCACCAGGATTTCAACTACTTACGATAAATCCCTAATGTCCCTGTTTGTTCTCTTGTGTTTACATTTGAGTCACATGATTCTGTAATTTGGTCATGAGGACTCTTGTTTTCCCGCCTGTGTCACTATGTCACAAGATTTCAAGATGCGGCCGACTCGAGAGAGAGAAAAGTTCAAAAAAACTTTCAAGCCAGCAAGGTGAAAAGTAAAAAAGGAATATTAATACGATAGTATACATAATGTATTGTACGATAGGATTGAGTAGCATCAATTCAATATGAAATTTTTTTGTACAAAACTTAGGTGTTTGTGTTTCCAATCCCAAATGAGGACAGGCAGGGAAAAGTCTCACGACAGACACAAAGAAAGAGAGACAGACAGCTTGGACGCGTACGAGTCAACGTCAACTACAACTAGCATCACATGGCTCTGAGCCAATCCAATGTAGTCGTCAAAAAAGAACAAAAAAAAAACAAAATTACCATGTGCAATGAGGTATTCACTATTTGGATTCTCATAGTCAAAATCCCTTTTGTATACCGAGTTACCGAGAGTTCAATCTCAATACAAGAAAAGAAGAAGAAGAAGAAGAAGGAAAAAACCTTGTCACAACATTCTAAATTCTACAACTATCGTATATACATTTACATACCCACTTTCATTCATTCTTAAACATATTACAATATATATTACATAACTTATACAGTTATATCGTATATGCATTTCTTTACAACTTTCCCTTGTACAATAATACCGAAATCCGAAATCACAATGAACTTGAATAACTACTCTTTGTATATAGAGACATTTTTAAACTGGATTAATGATGATACACTTTTTTGAAGATTAAGATGACGAATTGAGATCTGAATTCTTATTCTGAGGTTCTGAATTTTACACAATTTAGAGAATCAATTGTTGATAGATTTTTTTTCTTTCAATGAAAAAATCTGGGTCACATCACATCACAAGTCTGTAGTCTTTTGTACATAGAGATTTTGAAGATGAATCCAACCAATTATTTATATATATATATATTAAATTAATTAAATGTATGAAATACAGATATACTTTATTAAAAAAATTGTCATTGATTAACCTCAACTCAAAATTCGATTCTCTCTCACGTCATTCTTCCTTTTGCAAACCGAAAACTGAACTAATTGTGAACCAAAAAAAAAACAATACGAGACATTGTGCAGATTTTTAAAAACTGTCCTGGAGAAAAAGAGAGTGGAAATGAGGGGAAAGTTCTGGCAGAGTCTGGGTATCAGCATCAGAAAATTATTTGAAAGTCATGTGTGTGTGTGGACTGTATAAAAATATGATGATACTGTTCCTTATTTCTATCGTATGTATATGTACGATAGCTATTCTAGAAATGGTACATACAATGTTCAATGTATACTTATACTTCAGGTCATTGTGAGAAGGAAAAGACAGCTTTTCTTCTTGCTAATGACCAGAGTAATAGTGATATGATAAAGATAGTAATAAGTAATAAGAAGAGAGAGCTATGAGAGCTCTATATTCCTCCACACACACACACGACTCTCGACTGGACCACAAAGTACAGACTCATAATTTGTTCAAATTTCCTAGTTTTAATTTGGCCTTTTTGCAAGAAAGCAAGAGCAAGAGACGTGGCTCCACATAACTTGAACATATCCCTACATGTACCTACATAAGATACCTATACGAAAGAAGACGAAGATTTTCTACATATGGTCTATTCTATGGTCTACCAAAGTTATTGGGTTCCTGCCTACATTTCCTATCTATACAGAACAGATACACAGTACACACAGAACAGATATGTGCACGGCTTTTTCCCTGTGCTCAAATACAAAGAGTTAACAATATATATATAAGTAACTAACTTGACTGCATCATCATGACACGGCATAACCGTTACGATTGCTATTATTACGATTACGATTACGAGAGTACCGTATAAACTAGAATAGACTCCCTCTATTTTATAGAGTCCCCTATACAATAGAGTCCCAGGGATTGTATAACA
>JAIUND010001447.1:0-35534 GCA_034699125.1 Gisinianus flammeolus | reverse complement strand
TGTATAATAAAATGAAAATTAAAGTCTCACGACAAATTATCGTCACATTCCAATGGAATGATTCCATTCACAAAATCAATACTTGGATTTAATTATTACAACAATATCATACGTTATTTACATAGTAGAAATACGTGGTGAAAGCCGGCGTCTCTCGGATTTGTCTATTTTCATTGGGCAAAGATTTTTAAAAAAAATAAAAAATCTTTTGTAAAAAATACGAAAAAATCGACTTCGCGGTTCGCTTTGCAAGGATGATAATAGTTTAATAATTCTATAGATAGCAGATCATCAGATGATCATCTGCAGATGCTGACCATGATGAATTAAAGTATAATAACGGAATAAAATCTTATTTTAATGAACATGGAAAATTTATTCGCGTACGCTGAATATGATTTGTAAACACTACATTATCAAATTTATATTCCGCATTTGTGTACAATAAGACAATAATTAATAAAGTAAGTATGACATACTTATAGTTAGTATGTATTGATGTATATGTAATACGATTTTCCTGCGATTTCAGAAACTAATTCATCAGCATTATAGAAACAAAATTTAACAAACAGTGTATTTAAAAGGAAAGAAGTGTCATTTTCTTGTAAAACATGTACAGGAGTGGAAAATTGATAAATTTAGATAAAAGTGAGACAAGAATAAATAATCATAATTATTACAAAATAATTACATTTTTTGTGTAAAAATAGTATAAAATTAAACACCTACATACTATGCAGTACATAGGTATGTGTAAATACTTACTTACTATGCAAACAAAAGAGTCTTAAAGATCAAACGAAGTACAACAAAGCCATACATAACTATGAAATATTATGATTAAGTTGAACATGCATATTATTTACCCTGAATATTTCAAACTCGAAAAGTAGCTAGTCAATAGTTTTTATACTTTTCAAATAATTTTCATTTTTCTTATTCTATAACAATTTCTTCATTTCCGTCAGAAGAATCTTCATCATCATTATCCGATAAAATCATAACACTTCCTGACTGACTGGACGCAGAAGAACTGGCTGAAGAGGCTCTTGAGAAAGAAGTACCTGCAATGACTTCGTCATTTCGCATTCCATTGACCACCGGAATAGAAGAAGCTGGTGTACCATACCATTGCAGAGGAATAGGTATATTTAAAGGAACCATGTAATTTGGATGACTACCCTGTTGTGTTGGCAGTGCTCTCACTCCACCGTAGGTATTCATCACAGTATACGCTGCCGGCATAAAGGAGGGGTTGGCATTCGGTCTCGCTGGACCCAACATGTAGTTTTGAGATAACCTGGACGCCGTAGGTAATTTTGGTTTCTTAATTTCAGTTACAGGAATTTGTAAACCATCGAAATAACTACCTCTGTATTTACTTTTCCTCTTCCCACGTCCCAAGCTATAAAATAATAATAACAATAATGAGTACTTATCTTCAATGGAAAATTAAAATTCACGTTTAGGACAATGTTTTTTTAAGTTTTTTTGGACAAAAATGTACTTACTCTGGTAGATGCTTGCTTGTACTCGGAACAGCGGTACAAGGTATGTCGGGATTATTTCCATCTGGATTAATTATTTTTTGCCAATAATTGGGATCAAGATTCTCCACTTCTTCTTCTACCTCCTCCTCCTCATCACCATCCTCGTTTACTTGTGTCTCCCCTGCAGGATCATTTTCTTTGGCGGCATACTGTGCTACCTTGAAACTCCCAAGAAATTCATTAATCCAATGTTCCTTCTGGGCAAGCCCTTCTTTGTTTCGATCAAGGAGATCGTCAATCATTTCTTCAGTATAGTGAATTGCAGCATTATCCTCTTCATCCTATTATAGAAAACAAGAAAAATGAAACAATAGAACATGTACAACAAGATTTAAAAAAATGTACAACGAATCCCACAAAGTGAAAGGTTATTTATTTATAGGTACCTTGAATAGATTTTCTGCACCAAAACGAACAATCGTTTCCAGTTCTTGTCTGGTGAAACTAAGTTTGTCTCCTTTTGCTCCAGCTGTTCCTCGATTTGATTCTACTACTAATTGTGTGAGCAACATTTTCTTTTTGGCTACTTGCATAATTCTTTCTTCAATACTTTTCCGAGTAACGAATCTAAATGCATATTTAAAAAGAAATGATTTTTAGACCTCGATAACTAAAAAAAACGCTCAATATATTATTTATATTTATTATGATTATAATTATAACTCACCTGTACACCATGACTTTATTTTTTTGTCCAATCCGATGAGCTCTAGAAAGTGCTTGAAGATCATTATGTGGGTTCCAGTCCGAGTCATAAATAATGATTGTGTCCGCTGTAGCTAGATTAATACCCAAGCCTCCCGCTCGTGTTGAGAGTAAAAATACAAATCCTTTTGATCCGGGTGCATTGAACCTATCAATTTTTTCTTGCCGGTCAGACCCATGTATCGACCCATCAATTCGCTCAAAAAAGTATCCTTCACCATTTAGAAAATCCTCAAGAATATCCATCATTCTTGTCATTTGTGAAAAAATAAGAACTCTGTGTCCTTTGTCTTTCAATTTTTTCAACATTTGCCTCAGCAATATTAATTTACCACTTGCTTTTGTCATGCTCTCAAGTTCATATCTTTCATTTGGACCATTTTCATTCACAACCGCAGCAGACATCATTGCCGATGAGAATAGATAAGGATGATTACAGATTTTCTTGAGATCCATCATGATATACAGGAGATTGGTTTGTCGTCCACCGAGTTTGGAATTGAGTGCCTCAAAATTTTTTGTGAGGATATTCTTGTAATACTTTTTTTGCATTGGACTTAATTCCACTCGAATGAGAAATTCGGATTTAGTAGGCAACTCTTTGAGAACATCAGATTTCAATCGCCGGAGCATATGTGGTCCAAGAATAGCATGAAGTTTCTTTACTTGATCTTCTTTATCAATCTCTGCAAATTCTTCAAGGAATGATTCGAGATCATGGAACTTTCGAGGGCACAAGAAATTAAGGAGAACATATAATTCTTCGAGCCGATTTTGTAGGGGAGTCCCAGTTAATATTAATTTATATTCTGTTTCATAGTCATTCAAAAATCGAAAGAATTTTGAAGCTGCATCCTTCAATCGATGTCCCTCATCCACAATTATAACTTTCCAGTTGATTGATTGAAGACACGTTGCGTCCACGGTTATAAATTCATAACTTGTGAGCAGAACATGGAATTTTGTTTGACCCCGTAGTCGAACTACACGAGTTGAACCTAAAGCTCTGGCTGCTTTCTTGTCGTACGTGATTTCATGCTCTCTGATTACTGGCCGAGAATTCTTTTCTCCAGTGTAAGTCACAATGTAGAAGTCGGGGGCCCACTTTTCAAATTCTCTTTCCCAATTGATGACAGTTGAGAGTGGAGCAGTGATGAGGAAAGGACCACTACAATGTCCTTCTCGATACAATGAGTAGAGAAACATGATGGCTTGAATTGTTTTCCCCAAACCCATTTCGTCTGCTAGTATAGTATCAGTTTTATCTGCCCAGGATCGCCGAAGCCAATTCAAACCATCAATTTGATAATCGTGCATGGAAAGTGTCGGATCCACGAATGAAAATTGTTCACCATAACTGTACTGCATCCCCTTTAGATTGGTTGTCGGTCTTTTTGGAATAACACTAATGTGTTTATAAACAATCGAAGTATCCTTTTTACTATTTGATGTTGACAGGAAATGATTTCTATAATCTTGATAGATTTCAATTTTTTTTTTAAAATCGGCAATCAAAAGAGGATCAACGGTCATGTCATCTTCCCATGTAGCAAATTCATATGGCACTTCTCGCCACTTGACTAGATAACTTGGCCTTCCGTCTGCCTCATCATGATGATTACAAATACGTTGTATCTGAAGCCATTCTGGTTTCACTCCATTTCTGTAGAATCTTTCGTCGAGTGGATCCTTACTTTTGTTGTTGTTGACCTTTTTGTTTCGTTTAGAACCTTTAGTCTCTTCGTCATAGTCATCCTCACATATCAACTGATCCTCTTCATAATCAAAGAATCTTGGTGGTTCTTGGAGCTCATCATACTTCTTAAAGCGTCCACGTGCTATCCATCGATATTCGATGGGTTCACAAGCCTGAAATTATATTTGAAAAACAAATTGAACCATGTGATAGTATTTAATTTATAGTAATAACGATATTACATCTTCAACATACTTTTTTCATTTATAATCTCAAAAAAACGAATCTTTAATACCTCCATTGCATCTGGTGTTGTCCAAATACAATCCCAATAGCTTCTACCACGAAGAACAACAAAATATTCTTTCCTTGGTTTAGGCTTAAGTTTTCGAAGTTTCTCTGGTGTATCCAAATACTTTTTTCGGTATTCTTTGGTCTCTCCTTGTGCCCATCTCCAATTTAATATTTTTCTAACTACTCCATTAATGGGTTCAGAAGAACACCGTGGACAAAACCATTTACCCTCGGGCACGTCCTTTAATGCAGGATTCAAACACTCGGAATGATAGACTATTGGACAAGAATCACAGCAGAGAAGTTGTCCTCCGTCTTTACAAACTTCACATTTTGAAAAATGCGTTTCAACTACAATTTTCTTCCCTTTTTGTCCATTATTCTTCCCAGGAACATACATCTCATCATCCTCATTTCCTTCTTCCAGAGACTGAGAAGAGTAATTACTCTTTAATGAAGCAGCATCCTTTTGATCTGAATCAGTACCCGAAGTGTAGCCGTTTTTGCCCTTTTCAGAGTCAGAAGATGACCATGCATGTTTGTTCACATTGACTGAAGTCAAAGGTTTGTAATCTTCATCATTATCCATTTCTTCTCCTCCTGAGTCTCCTCCGTCTGTTTTGTTTGTCTCCTGTCCAGTATTTTGATCAAAATTTGTCCTGAGCCGTTTTCTTCTAGGTGATGATGAAGAATGATCCTCTTTAGACACAACCGCACGGGAACCGGAAGATGAGGTGATTTCATCCAAAACCATACAGTCATCATCATCATCATCTTCTAATACTTGTTCTGGCCGTGTCCCCATTTCTTTTTGCTCTTCTGTGTTGTCGTTGCTGGCAACTACACTGCCCATGGAATCTTTCTTTTTCATTAAATCCTCCCTTTTAATCACTACGCTGCATTCCCGTAAAGGTAATGTTATCTTCTCCATTTTTCCCTCTAAATATCACACTTTCCGTTTTGTTAGTAATCTGAAAACAAAAATGAAACTATATAATTTTAAATTCTTATCGTATATTGTAACCATACATATCATATTATGTCGATGATAAAATATGTGTGTTAATTTAATTACTTGATTGCTTACCAAAACACTCCAGTATTATTCTACTTGACACAGGATACGAACATGCATTAAACAACTGTCAACAGCTGTTAAAAGTCTTCATCTCCACACTGAGCTGTTTAGTTGTAGTCACTTGTAGTAGTTGAACAATGATGGTCTCTGAGCATATACAATAATTTCAACAATGGGTCGTCGACTTTATGAAATCAATAATTTCAAATTAAATATCTGTAAAAAACCCAAACAAGAAAATGATATCACATTATAGACAACGATTTAAAATAACAAACAACATAAAAAACTCTATAGTTTAATAAGTCTAATGCAAATCATGGGTAAAAATTTATGGAATGCCTGAAAAGGTATTTACTTATTTATGCTACAATTTACTTATAGCATACAAAATACAGGGAAAAAAACCCCACTCTTTCGCCGCGACTCACATATATACCGTATAATATACGGCGTATATGTACCTTTAAAAAATAACTTTAAAATGTGCAAACAAATTGTTACAATGAAACTACGAACACGGAGAATTTATAGTTTATATAGCGATGCAACATAATGAAAATTTAACTTTTGTATAGTAGAGTGAGTTGTGGAGTCATAATGCAATACAAAAACAAAAAAACAATTGAATGAAGTAAATATATATTAGGTATATTTAAGTATGTACATACATGACGAGATAATAGATTAGACATTTCTTACTTGTAAACTCAATATCATCCGAATTTTCCTTTTAATTGATAGCTTCTTGTTGTTTTCACCTTCACACACAGCAGACAAAATAAAATAAATTTAGTCTCAATTTAAGAAAACGACATGCCGAATGTGGCATCAATCCAGAAAAAAGGCCGATTGAAAATTGAAAACCACGAAAGAAGAAAAGAAAGACATCGACGAATGAAAGTAGGAAAACATTTCCTCAATCTTCAAGGATTTCAATCGTCACCTCAAAAGTTACATCATCCATCGCGTGTGCATAATTTAATTCCCATTGGAAATATCGTATTATTATTATGTGACAGGACTATTTTGGAAAATTTAAATATTTATAATTAAATACAGTATTACTTGGTTGACTAAAAATAATAATTAGGCTAAAAATGTCATGTCATAACCATCGTATATATTGCGATGTGTATCGACTGTATGTACTTATATACGTGTGGTATAAGAAAACAAAAAAATCATTTACAGTCTCCTTCTTTACATATGAGTATGTATACATATAGGATGCGAATGAGTATAAAAACAAGAAGAAAGATTGGTTTGATTCCATTACTGTCTCAATTCTCTCATTAAAGTTAAGTTTAGATATTAATTAGAAACGAATGTTGAAACACGCAGTGAGTCATGACCCAAATAAAGGTGTACGGACTATTTGGTTTTTTGTGAGTAATTAATGTGCTCCTATATACATCCTCATCCCCGAATCATCCAATAAATGCAAATTAAATCCACTCATCTTATTGAGTACATGCACACACTGCTATGTACTTGTAAGGATATATTAAGACGAAAGAGGGTAGAAGGAATGCTCGAATTGCGAATCTTCATTTTATTCTGATCAGTCCGACGATCGTTTTTCTTTCAACTGGTTCTATAGCAGCTTTTGCTCTACTCGTGAGCTAATCTCATTGTTGTTTTCCAAATCTATATATACCCAAATCCTCAGCCATAATTCCGTTGTTCAACTTTTAAAATGGTAAGAAACTTTCCCCAAAATTATTAATTGCTCAAACTGTACTATGTAATTTGAAATCGCCATCACACACGAACCTCTATATATATAAGATCTATATACATAATATAAACAAAGAATTAAAGAATTGTATTTCTCTATATGTCTTTATAGGCGTAAAAACTGTAGATTTTAGAGGTTTGGCATTGTCACATGCCAATACTACTTTTCTTGTGTCCGACAAAGTATATAGGCTATTCAAAATGTCAAAAATGTTCCTCTAAAGGGCCCACATTGACATTTTTCGGTTTTTTATTGCACCAAACAGAGTCCACAGTGCAAATATATTGACTGTTGCTCAGTAAATTTGACAAATTAGCAAGTTTTTTAAAAAAATCTGGGGAAAATCAATGCGCTCTTATAGACTCGATTTATTTAAAAAAGTTCTTTTGGACAAATTAAAAAAAAACAAACAGTCATTTGGAAACTTGACAACATAATTTGACTTATTTTTGAAATTGAATAAGTAAATTAATTTTAATTGCGTAATCAGGCTGAAAGCGACGGGGCTTTTATATTTTAGTTTCGATTTCAAAAAAATGACTATATAGAGGTAAAAAGGGAGGGTCGAGAAAGGGATTTAGTCCGATTGAAAAAAATGGGGAAAAAGTGGAGGGACGGGTACAGAAGATGAGGTGAAAAGCGAGTGAGGGGTAAAAGGGGAATAGAGGTCAAGGAATTCAAATTTCAGGATGTTGGCAAGGCTGTTTTAAAGAAAAGCGAGGTTAGAAAAAGAGTTATATAGCTACAGCGTTTTGTGTCGAGATAGAGAGACAAGTGAGGAGGCGGATTTAGTGGGCAATCTGTGTAGTCGACTTAATTCATTAATTGTACTTGAGTTTCGGAACTGTTTGCATTTTGCATATTATTAATTGCTTGCGCATTTAAAATGCAATAGCAAGTTATAGGCATAGGTGAAGACTTTTAAAGAGTACATAGCAGGAGAACATGCAGGGAATGAAAAGGAAATGTTATTTGATTCCAAAATACTATTTTATGGTCGCTGGAACCGACGGGTTTTTTACTTGTATACATATCTGTATATAGTAGTATTAGCAGTCGTATATAATTGCATATTTTTATTCTTACAACTCGCAGGCTGGCGATCCAGCTTCAGTAAAATCCTCTTCTTCAAAGCGAAAAAGTGGTCGAGATTCTAAAAGAGCCACAAAGACATCCAGTAACGTTTTTGATAATTTCTCCACTGATGAAGTCAATGAATTTAAAGCTGTAAGTACTCATCTATACTCGTATGTGTAGTGTGCATTTTCCAAAAATGTAAGTATGCCTCAGATATATTTCAGTGATTTGTAATTTATTCAACTGATTCTTAATACACGCAGGGCTTTCAGTTTATGGATTTTGACAAGGATGGGATACTGGGAAAAGAGGATTTGAGACTAACGTACAATGAAATGGGGAAAGTGTCCAATGATAAGGAATTAGATGCAATGCTTGCAGAGGCTCCTGGACCGATTAACTTTACGCAGCTTCTCACTTTATTCTGGAGCAAAATGTCGTCGTCAGGTGATGGAGATGACGAGGACACCATAGGCAATGCTTTTAGATGCTATGAAGAAAAGGACGGCTGTATCGATGCTCTCAAGTAAGTAATTAACTAATTAATATCGTATATACTATAATTACCCTCATGGCCTAAAACCTTTTTTTCCCGAGTACATATATATATACATATATATATATACATTAGATTTCGGGAAATTCTCATGTCCGGAGAGGAAAGATTCACTGAGGAAGAAGTTGAGAATGCCTTTGCGTCAATGGAGGTGGAAAACGGCCGAATTGACGCGACGGCATTAATTCAAATGCTAACCGGAGGAGGAGCAGAAGAGCAAATAGACGAAGACACTTAAAAGTATAATATATATATATTATATATACTGTTCCAATAATTGATATCACCATTTGACTTATAATTTAAAGTACCGTTATGAACTCTATAGGTACATGTGGGTTGTTTCATTATCACCCATACACCTATATCTATATATATCCAGAGCATATGTTTAAAATCAGATACATATATGAAACTTGATTACAAGAAATAAAGTGTACTAATCTAAATTTTCCTGATGAGAATTCCCTACTTTCTATTTTATTAATTATATATATGCTAAGTAATATGGCTCGTTTTATTTACTTGAAAACGAAATAATAAAACTTGTAATTTGACCGAGACTTTAACGTAGCTTTTGTAGTGCAGTACGCATTTATAACATATTTTCAATTAAATTTTGCATTCTGTCGAGACTATAGAAATGAGTCAACAGAGTTTTGGAATGGAGATTAAATGATTAAAATCTATATCCCCAGTCCAAACCATACCATACATATCTATATATAATAGATTGAGAAAGAGAAAGTGCGGATACTGCAGTGTGCGGAAAGTACAAAAAAAACGGTTAAATGTTGAAAACGGCATTGTTCATCCGATTTCGTCACACTGTGTGACTCACACATATATGTATAGTAAAACAAAAAAAGAAACAAAAAATCTGTAGGCAAAAAGAAGCTCTAATATAGACGTATATATATATAGAATAGACGTCTACTGTTGCGACGGCTTCTTCTTTGAAAATGTACGTACATGTACTTATACAGGCAAACTATTCTAGTATAATGAAATTCATTAAATGAATTGTGCTCTTGTAGTTAATAACGAATAGTTATATACTATCTTGACTTCACAGAAATATGTTGTTGTGTGGACAATTGCTTAATCGCGACGAGAGTTTACTTTTCTTATTGTTTTGGCAATTAAAGAAGGAATGAAGGCGGAAATTTCATGTAAGACAGAAGAATATCTTAAAATTTACTTGCTTAATATTTCAACGTCGTCTGTGGGCATATTCCCAAATGAACAATTTAATATGTGTATAGAACAAAAAAATGTATTTGTGTACACGGTCTAAGCATAGCTCACAAATAGTTGATTAAAATAATAATGTTTATTATTGTTTGTCTTTTAATAGAATTTCGATTGAATACATCTCGTAGCACACATTTATTATTACACAAAATGTTATGTACACAACTAGTTGTATATATAGTATAGTATATACATAGTTTTATCTGTAGAGCATTTTTTAATATTGTTAATTGCTACAATACAGATACTCTATTTTTCAGTTTTGTGTAGCCGCCTTTGAATCCCCGATTTTTTTCGTTATACACTTTGAAAACATTACATATGTTGACATGTAAACATATATGTATATATATATATATGTACACACAAAGTATCATAATTATACCATTTAAAATACGTTTACAATCACATTTAAAGTTCTTTGGTTCTATCAAGATTATCCGAATGAAAACAATTCTCTCTACTTATTTAGTTGAAAACTTTAACTGCGATCATGGATTGTATATGTATACAAGGAAACTGTAGTTTTCGTAAAATATACCAAGACAAACACACAATCAAATCAATCGACATTTTTTGGTTTACTCAATAAATGTGTCTCTCTATAGCCCCATTCGCCATGGAAATCCATATAAAGTAAATGGGAAAATCATAGAAATCGTAAGTACCTCTCATTCATCCTTATTCAATTGGAGGAACACAAATGATAAGAAAAGCGTTGATTTAGATACTTACGCATTTGGTGATGGTGCGGGTGAGTTTGAGAGTGAAACTTTCACTGTGAAAGTCAAGCAGTTTTTTGAATTAGGATTCATTTAGCATGGGAAAAAAACTATCTCAATCATATAATAATTATGAAATGTTTTGTCAAATTAAATTGCGTTATGATCAATTAAAAAGCGGCTCAACTCGGAAAAACGGCACAGCAACTCATCTAGACTCTGATGAATAAAATTAACGAATGTGAATTAAAAGATATCCCAGTATGTTTTTAATAATAAATAAATGGTTATTTCCGTTAACATTTTTTTTCAGAGTATACAAGCACAAAATATACTCGGGAATAATATTATCATAATTTTACTTAATGATGAGGTTTAAATGGCAACATGGTTTGAGGAATATTTATATATATATATGTAGACTAAATGACACGATAATACTTAATTATTATGCAGAACATATTATTATTCGTATTGGGTATTTTTTTTATGATGACAAAATATTTCCACTCCATCAATGTCTATAGCGATATATATATAAGTATATTCACAATCATTACAGCCATTATTCGTAGTATGTATTTACATATTATTGATTACAGTTTACAGTTAGAGCACTAATGAAAATTTTTTCTTTTAATGGTGTTTAAAACGTTCAAAAATGTCAATTGGTATATATATATATTTAATGTAGCAATCCCGAGTTTCCCCTCCTCAATTTATCTATAATAATAAGTATGCATATATGGAGTATAGCAGTTTATATAGGAGTAGGTGTGAGTGTGAGAGTTGTATGTTGTTGTATATATATAGCATTTCAGTGCAATTTTCAGAAGAAAGCTCTTCTGAATAGCTCATCTGCTGTCAGTTCACCATCTCCGTTCTCGTCAATAAATCTGTCGACAATCAATCTTGCTATTTCTGGATTACTCTGTAGTTCTTCAATCAGCCATGCATTTGGATAGCTTCTGCAAACAAAACATATAAAGACCACACGATGTCTCAATCTTTCTCTTTTGGCAAGATTTCAGTTGTATGTATATATAGTCAAAATCCTGCCCCTCTTATACAGATACAGATACACATACACACACACACACAACAAACCTAATGGAATCAAGAATTCATCCAATACACAAAACATCAAGCCATCAAGACTCAAACCACCAAATATTTGACAGTACACATCTCTAAAGCATTTTCATTACTAGAAATAGAAACGTTAACAAAGAGTACGCGTACTGCGTGGGAAACACCGTCAGAATTTTACAACGAAAAATTGTAAAAACTATAAATACTAGAAATGGATTTGACAAATTTAAATGCGATTTATGAGTGGAAAAATTTGATTCCTCTATAAAAAAATAACAGAATTTGTCGTGAGTCCCTATCAAATCAATCAAAATCAAGACAAACAATAGACGCAATCACTTTGCTCGTGTATACAGAATATACGGAATCCTTCATGTACAATTTTGTACCAAATCTATTTAAAGCTTGTATATAGGCAAATCCCATTGCTCATGCAACTTTCAGGTATGCATATGTATACTTTCAATTTTAACAGTACACAGTTTTGGCTGTGCATTTTTTGAACCATCAAAGTTTCTAAGTCAATTGAATTGGTATCAACAAAAGAATTTAATGTATATAAACGAGTGGGAGTGGAATTTTAGGGGCATAATGAATGCTCATTGCTCACATTGCTCACACACACACAAGCAATGCATGTAGGATGTAGGTACAAAAATGGATTATATGAAGGAAAAAAAATGGTGAGACTTACGATCGTGTATCGGATGAAAAAAGTCCATCAAAGTTTTGTATGGGTGCTTGCGGTTGTTGTTGTTGTTGCGGTGCTTGCTGTTGTAGATTTTGAAGGTTGGCGAGGGCAGCATCTCTATCTCTTTTACCAAAACCTCGAGCAGTGGACAATTGGGCATTTTTAAATCCACGATTGCTTCTCGGATAGGATCTTGCACCGGTGGTGGAGACTGAAGCCGTGGCCAATACAGCCACCGCCCAACTCATCACCAACATGTAACACATGACTTTCGACATTCTATATGATGTTATGATGTACACAACAAGAAATTCATAGTCATCCCATTTATTAGTCATTTATTATTCAACCAACACATATATATCTTATTATCCAAATTTTGGTCATGTCCATTGTCATATATTTCACCTCATAAATATCATTCCCTTTCCCCACAGTCCACACAAAATATTCTGATATACTTTCACCATTTTCATTTTTCAAACAACCACTCGCACATTCTACGTCAAATAAGTACATATTATAATAAGGCTTGCAAGTCTAATTTAGTTTGTTTGCCTGATGTTTCCTATTCTATCTTTATTATTCATCAATATTTCTTTATTTAACAAAATTGCGAACTGAATTGCACCTATGCATCAGACTATACCTCAAGTACAAATGGATTCGCCACTTAAATTATGAAATTGAAATTGAGCTCACAGCAAAATATTTTAGTTTTGTCTTAGTATATAAAGCCGTCAAAGTAATTATGAAGGCTAAAATCGGCAGTTTTATTCCCTCAATGTTGAAGTTTTTCAATACAAGAAACAAAATGTTAATTGCTCTCCATTTTTCTCTAGACTTCAATTCAAAAAATTGAAAACTAAAAGAACTCTTTCTTTTCGCAAAAGTTGTGAGCTTGAGAAAATGAAAAGAAGCCCAAAATCCTGAAATTTCTTTTGTCGTTCCTTTTTCATTGAATATTCAATTGGGATTGATTTGTAGCCTCAAATGGCACTAGGGAATTTAATCTGCTCGCTCATCATAAAATCCCAAAACTGACTCTTAAAATACTCCACACGTATATATATATCTGTAGTTTTACAAGATAGTGGAAGAACTGTCGACTGACGAGTTTCAGAATGTATAACTACATATTATACTTATCTATAGAAATTATTCTTTGCCTTGTTGTGGAAATTCTGATGGACAGCAAAAGAAGAGTTTTATCAATTCCGAATGAGGAGAAAGTGAAAAGAAAAAAGAAATCCACTGAGAGAAACCCATGAACAATGAAATTACTATGTATATATATATATATAGTTTCTTTCGGGATTCACAAGTTCACGTGTGTTCAAAGTGCTGTAGACATTTGAAACTTGAGCTTATAAATAAATGCTGTGAAAACTGTGTGTTTTGCGATACGCGCAGTTGGCATTTCTTATTGATATTCCTCCCAACTGATAACACGCTTTGTATTTCGAATAATATCAAAAGAGGACAAATAAAAAATGTTCTGGACAAGGAAAAAATACTGTCAACTATCGCGATTCATTCAGTGTGAATAGACAACTCCAAATTTTGTGTCATGTTATCCGGATTACTCAAATTTTAGTAAATACATATGATTATTGGCTTATCATTCAATTAGAAATGAATGCGACTGAGAATATAAACACCTACAATTCTACAACATTCCCCTCCCCTCCAAATCCCTTTGAACTTTCACTTATTTACTACACGAACTGCAGAGTAAATATTAATTACGTGGGTGGATTAAATTTTATGTGAGATTAAACATTAAAGCCGATTTCTACGAAAAGGACGACTTTCGTTCAAAATACTTTCTCCAATTTTGATTCATATATTCTATAGAATCCAGTGACTGCAGTTCTCTGTTCATTGGGAAATGCATCACCTTTGAATGCATCACTTTATCATGTATTTTTTTAACTGCATTTGTGTTTTCGTATACATAACATAAATAAATATATATATATATATCCGTTACGAAATACGACGCAAAAACATGAGGAATTCTTTACAATCTTCGAGCAATTCGAGTCCACATGAAAAGAGTTGGCAAATGTTTTGAAAAAACAAATAAAGCATTTCCTTTGGTTTCCCATCCACGTCCCCAACTAGGCTCTTTGGAGGGTGGGAAAAAGTCAAAGAAAATGATCGAGGCAAACACACTTTTTGGGGAATACCGGGCAAAGGAAATATCCGGATGAAGGCAAGGGAAATACTTAAAACATTTCCTGTCCTGTGACCTGTATTTAGTAATGAGTATATATATCGTCTGTTAAGTTCAAAAAAGGACGATAATCATTTGGCCCCAGAGGGTGAATACATATTGTGTGCATACGCATATGGTGCGTCGGGGGCCCAACGATTATCGGCCTTTTTTGAACTTAACAGACGATATACATATACCTACTACTTCTATACGGATATATATAATATGTATGTACTTACTATTGATAATCACACGTATATGTATGTATATGTATATATGGAATGAATGTGGAATTGAAAATTTAAGCGCTTGAGAGTTAGACCTTTGAAACGGCATGTAAAATGTTGTCTAAGTGTAAACGGAAAGCTGAATAATATTTTGAAATGAAGAATTTAATGTTCATCCATAAGCAGAGATGAGAAATTTGTACATGACTAAATAATATAAGATAGAGACTCGTATATATATAGGTATGTGTACTTGGAAAATACAAACGGGAGTAATTACATGTGGAGCGTCGATATCCATCTATCAGAAAGCACAGATACATAATGGATGTGGGTTAAAGAATTAAAAAGGAACTCGGATTTTATGAAGTATATATATTGTATATAGGGAAGAATAATTACAGTTTGGGGAAAGGAGTGGTGGAGACAAGAAGCTTTTATTATAGTACTCAAGATCCACTGGATTGCACTATAAAACTGAGAATATAAATCCACAGGAGCATGGACGAATCAAAACCATCACCACACATATAACGTTGACGTCCATACATGTGCAATAATAAATAATAATATTATAAGAATTCGCTGGAACTTGTACATTACAAATGTGCTCGAGCTCCTCCCGACTTTGGCTTCTTTTGATGGACTCGCGATAAACCGCAAGTTAAATTTTGTCATAAAATCAAATGAAATGAATTTATGCTCAAGTATATACATCCATTCTTTTCATGCATGTGCAATTATTATGTATTATGACTGCTCAATACTGCTCATACAATCATATGCAATCATTACATGAAAAAAATCATATACAAGAGTCTATATACCTGTGCACTCTGTAACTAAACAACTAACGTTTCCTCAGTATATTCTCTTCGATCTTCTACCAGCCCATAATAAAATTTTCAAGGTAAAAAATCCACTACCATTTGGACTTTGACTTTGACGCCTTTCACTATAGGAAAGCACAGTTGACCCATAATAATAACTTCTGATGAAAAACCGAGTGTCTGGTTGAGTTCCTTATCTCATGACAAAAATATAATTATTGAAAATTGAAATGGAAGTGCGAGTTTTCTCGCAGCTTAAAACGGGTGAAAGCAAAGGATTTATTCTATAGATATCTTGAATCATGTCGTAAATAACTAATATTATGAATTTTAATATGGAAGGAGAATTACAAACCTGAATTTTTAAATGGAGGAGTAAAGTCGTATAGGCCTGGGAATCTCGATTGGACTTCCTAATGGAAACTACACTGTCTTCCTTTTCTTCTTCTCCTTCTTCTTCTTCTTTGTCTCCTTCCTCTTTGTGCGTAATGAAAGAAAAAAGTAATAATAAAAATTCAGACGACCATTTAAATCTTGTGTATTGCTCAAGTTGAAAAAGCTTTTCAACTAAATTCGAATTGATTAAATGGGAATTTGTTGAGAGAGGAGAGAGAAAGAAATCAATCAACTTCTAATGTAAAAGTAATGTTTTACTTTCAAGGGATGATGTTGGATTTATCGAGTTCACCCCTCTGTAGGTATATTCTTCTTTAATTCTTCGATTCTGATGTTCTTTTTTGTGGTATGTTTTTAACTTGACTTGATGAAGAGTTGGAATGAGAGTGAAAGGTAAGAGCTGGAAAGAAAAAGAGGTATTATAAAATAATAAAATTTGAATTGGAGAGTGAAAGTGTGAGGAGTTGAGTACTGGAAATGAAAGAGTTGAAAGAGGAAAACGTTCGCCTCGTCTTGACTCTGTGTGTGTGTGTGTGGTGCCAATTTGTTTTTAGGGTACGGAGTTTTCTAGAGTGACTTTCACCTCGTCTTCCAAGCCACACAATGAAAAGTCCTCTCTCAACTTCCCCCGACTTTATACACAGTCTGCTGATGGTTGAAGTTGGTCGGTTGTCCGGATCCAGTCCTACGCGTAGTTAGTATATGTACACACACACACACACACACATTTGTCATTTCCAGACTAAAATCTATCTATCTATCGGTCCTCATCATTAGACCACTACATATGCTCCAGACAATACATATTTTTATCAGAGCAGAGGGAGAAGAAGAAGAGTGCGGGCGGGCGGGTACATCCTTCCAGGCGGGTCTCTCTCCCTTTTCTTCCCAATCTCATGATACCATCATCATCACCATGATCATCATTTTACACACACACATACAAACACACTTATTTTTCAACTATGTATACCCTGTATCAACTTTTATCAGATTGTTCAGTCAATATACGACGCAGGAGGCATTCCATTTACTTTACATTACGACACCCTCACATAAGGTCATATACAGACAACGTTCAACATATATGCTCAGAGGACACACACGTGACATGACTCTAATTCTGACGTCACTTCAAATTCCTCCGACAAAAAAAAAACTTGCACACATGAAATAAAATATGGAGCACATTTCAAATATTTCCAAATCCTGCCCACATGGACTCCCATTTTTTATTCAAAAATTTCCAGGCTTCGTTCTCAACATTCTGTATGTCACTTATGATTTCGTAACATATACCTAACGAAAGGAAATTGAAAAATGTGACCTTTGACGAGAACTTTCTAGTGTGTGTACCCCGAATTGATCGGGAACCCTGATTAGGAAGTTAGAACAAAGAATATGTGTGCTATAGAAAAGCAGAGACAAAAAAGTTGATTTGTATATATATCTAATTTCTTTATTAGTCGAGAGAAAGAGAGTTATTAAAGATTATAAAAAACTTGAGGAAATTGATGATTGTCCGGGATGTCAAATCGTTTGGAGACGAAAATGAGCGGCCATGTTGGATTTCTCCGAGTGCAGAAAGGACAAAAAGCTCTCGTTGATGGGATGCAACGATAATTTATTCGTATGAATATCTGTACCTATATGAAAAAAAGAGTGAAGTTCACATTGTGACCTGAGTATACATTGGTAATACTTGTTGAATAATGTTGTTGGCTATAGACTTGAAAATCCAGTGACTAAACTACAGATATACAGATATATAGCCGACTACACTAACTACAGAATTTCTTCAATGCTCAAATAGGAGATTCTTAAATTGCTATACATATCATAATTGCTGACCTTTTTACATGTTCAAGTCTTTTACAAGGAAAATTACAAGGCTTCTACAGAACTCACATTTTCTTAGCGTAGATCCACTGTGGTGATTTAAAAATTGGAAACCCTCAATTGAAATTTGTTTCCCAAACACAAATCCCTGTATGCTTGTTTGAAAAAAATCTACGACGTCACCCCTCAAAATTTACGATTTGATACATTTTCCCTAGTTTTTCATGATCGTATTTTTTTTCTCTACCACTTGTGGGTGTTCCCATTACGATTTCATATAGATGTATGAATTATGTACGTATTAAGTATGATTTCCGTCCCTTGTATATGCGTATATAACTTGTTTATATTCAAATGGCATTTATTTTTTTCCATAGTGGCTCCTCACTCACATCTCAGCGTAAACATCAAATCACCAATTTACATATTTACTTTATAAATTTTCGTTTTACGTTTTTTTTTTTTTTTTTGCTATCGTGTACATCAATGGATAAAAGTGTGCAGACTGTAGAGAGAGAGAGAGGCTGTTGCAACGAGAGAAAAAAAAAACAATCTCGAGTGATAATGAAACGTATAAAGCGAAAGCAAGGGGGGAAAAGGTAAAAAGGAAACACCAAAAGAGTTTTATTATGGATTAAGCAGTACAGTAGTTTGCTACTTGCTCCACATATAAAAAGGAAATATGATGAGTTATTTTCCCTTCCTATATGTAAACAGAGCACACGGGAAAATATAACGGTAGTAATAATTTCTAATATCTGCCAACTACATATATAGACAGACAACCTGAACCAGAAAAATCCAGACGCTGTGAAACACGGGAAATATCTGTATATAGGGAGGAGGAAAAAAATGAGAAATTTCCCCAGTCTCTTCTAAAACTGAAATATGTGTAGGATTAGAATTCCATCCGAATCACACGCCTACGACTATGCACGCTACACACACATTAAATTTCACAATATTTTCCATCCCCCCCATTTCCATTTCCCCTCTAGATTTCAATATTTCATTTAGTTTTACTCCACCTTACCATTTTACATTTTACAATTAACTTTCTCTCGTCTCTTTGTAACGTGTATGTGTATATGCATATGTAAATGTACATAGATGCTTTCCCATACAATGCTCAATGCTATAAAATCGCCTATGTACACTTTAAAATTGGCAATATAAAGTGTTCGTATATGAGGTAGGAAGGATTTTTATATTCATTCTATTCTACATGTGGAGATGATAATCACAGAGGCCGAGGACATACAGATATGTCCCTTTCATTTACGTATACGTCCCCATGATTTTTATCATGTATTTACTTATAGAAATCTCAACTTTACTAAGAAAAGGACGGACAGAGAGAGAGAGAGAGAGAGAGAGACAGAGAGTAAGAGAGAGTTTGGTGAAGCTCACAAGTTTGGAGAAGAAGGAGAAGGAGCCTCGAGCTGGATGACAGATGAAAATGTTTTCGTCATGATGGAAATTCATTATAACTTCCTTGTCATCAGTCTACAGATATTATTTGTACCTGGAGTACTCTGTCGTCATGTCATCATGTGTACACAGCTACACACATCTCTCTCTCTCCAGCACAAGTATATAGCATACGATAAATATCAGCACCAGCAGCTCAGATTTTAATTGTACGAGTACTTTTTTCTCTTCATACAAAATACATTGCACGGGTGCTATAGACTTCTGTCTACTAATAAATAATAATAATAAATTATTATTATTATTAATAATAACTTTCTACATTATTTGTTGCAACATATTACAATGTACTACTTTTGGTTTCCTGCCGATTTGAACGTCTGTGAGAGTAGGCCATTCAAAAGTAACGTATATTTCGATAGTGTCCTCAATACCAAGGAACAATTTATTTTTATTTTTGTCGACACACAATATGAAGAAAAACATTTTTAATTTATGCAAAAGAGAGATGAGTAACAACATCGAGTGAAATACAATATCCGGTGAAAGCAGAGGAGAGTGAACCGTTGTGTGTGGCATTTGCCATCAAAAAGTCGCTCAAGAATACAATTAATGAAGTATACAGTAATTCAATATGTTTGTCATTTTAATTGTTCAGGATGCATTCTAGAGTATTAGAATTCTGTATTCGCAGCACAGAGAAACCTTGACTGCTCCGTATTACGAAAACGAAAACCTGCAACTAGAAGACTCAATGCACACAATTTCGTGCATATTCATATTTAAGTTACAAGAAGCTTCAAATGTATAGATATAGTAAGTATGTGGAAAATCTTGAAGGAATAATACAAAAAACCTACTTTTTCATAAGAAAAAATATGTATCTATAGATTCTATAGTTTTTTAGTGCAAGTACCACTTGGTTACAAATGACAGACGTGAGGTGTTTGAGTAAAAAATAATAAAAAAATATGATGTATCATGGACATCTCAATAATTTCTCCTTTCTCACATAAAACCCGATAGGCCCATTTTTACTTTGCTGAGGCCTGGTTTATGCATTCTCCAACAGATTTTGTGAGTGCTATATAGATAGTGCCTGCTTTCACAGTGAAAGTATCAAATAAGAAAATGTTCAATTTCCACCAACACACACACATTTCAAAATTGTGTGTGCTTTGAATTTTTAAATTCACATTTTCAAGCTCATTAAGAGATTGAGCTCAGCACAAAGATATAAATTTTAGACTCTCATCCCAATTCTCGCCGTTTCTCTCCACACATATCTGTTTACTCAACTCGAATCCATAATAACTATTTTCCACGTCAATTGCAATCTTATAAAAACCTCTGAATTAAATTTTTTATCTTAAATACATAAATAAGCCGACTAAGTCGGCAGTAAAAAAAAGGATTAAAGAAAGTTGCTTGTACAAACCGCACTTGTTGTGAGAACCTTTCAAATTTAAAATTTATCAGACGATAAAAAATGAGCATAAAACTACTCCGACTCAAATCGGTATTCCAATTAGCAGGAATACTCCTCCTGGAGGAGTCCTCCATATTTATGACCAAACTATATATAAATACAAACACTTACATCATTTTCTGACATATTATTTCTTTAAATGTAAGGTAAACAAAAAGAAAATGGATTTAAAGGTACGGATTTAGAGAAGAGAAATACATTATCAATTTTAATGAGGATTTTACAATGGACAAAAAAAGTGTACTATTCATTCGTTTGGTGCTATATACTTGATTCTCAACCTAACCGTATTTTGTTCTCTCCAGCTGGAAACGTGAATATATTCTCTGAAACCTCCAATTTGAAACTGGACCTTGGGGAATCGTGTTTAATTAACTGTTTCCATTTCATCATTTGAAATTGTTTTGGTGGTCCCATGTGAATGAACCTAATGGAACTCTTAACTCTACACTCACTCAATCCGCACAAGTCAAATCATATATATACAAATAGAAATTATAGAGGCAGAGCTATATATATATAGAGAACGAGAATAAATTGGGCTATAGCTATAGATAACATATTTTGTTAGCTCTTCGTGTGTTGTATTCTGTTGAAGGTGGAGATTAATTGAGGGTTCACTTGACTTATTATTGTTATTTAATTATTGTTCATCCGACTTGAATTCATGTGGAAGTGTTCATCCGACTTACATGGAACAATCACTCATTATCATTACCAAACACACACTTGTCTGCACATGGATACATACATCTACATACATAGATCAACTGGTATACATGCATATTATTTCACATGAAATTGGAGCCAACGAAATCCGAATATAATTTCTTGTTTAATTGCTAATGGTTGGAGAATTATTTATCCTCCCTTTTATGAATATGAATGCCTGAAATGAATACTACAGACTATACAGACCATAGTGAAAATGAATTTTGAGTTAGAGTGAATAGCGGAGATAAATTTCTGAGGGCATGCAATTCATGAGGGTATGCAAGGACGCATAGTCCACTGGACTCAACAAATTAAAATTCGCCACCCACAATGTGTGGCACACATATCCAACGTTGGATAATCCTACTCATTGTATTACTTAAATTAACTGTGTCATTCTATACGTACATGTTGTATACATATGTACAGTATGTACAGTATGTGAATGCATGGATTTACGTCTCTTTGTGGCTTTCACCCCTACAAAACCACTCTCTAAACACTTTACAGGCTGGAGACTCCACACAGCAACAATAGTTTACTCTTTTCTCATCTTACCCTTTAAAGCTATGAAATCATTTACTACAGACATATATAGAGTCAGTCATATAGATATGGAAAAGATTTTCATTTGCAATTTGCAAAACTATACACAGAATGAAAACTAAAGTTGAGAAGATGTACATGTTGACCCCTCCTCCCCCCTGAACTTTTATAGCCTAGTTTCCGAGGTATTTATTTATTCGAAGAGAAGTTGACGTCAGAGAAGTTTTCCTATCATTTTAACTTGCATGGTTTTTTCATGATCATGAGTGGTGTGTAAATGTATAGGTATATCTTATATACAATTTTCAATCTTTGGGAATTTGACTTTTTCCAAAAGGGAAAGCTGCTACGTTTCCATCCTGCTCTCTCTATCTTTCACCGAATGTACATATCGTAGATACAATGTGAATGTGTCATAATATATGACGATAATACGGTAATAGACACAAGAAGTATAAGAGACAGAAAGACACGAGAATGAAGAATGATCGAGGATATTGAAATGACAATTTTGTATGGGAAATGTACTTGGAAATCCCTGGACTCTTGGTTTTGACACGAGCAACATATGAGACCTTTGATGCACAGCGGCTGACAGCGGGAACAAATTTACAGATATCCCATGCATTTCACCTGCTATAGCTTATCACGATACCATTTCTTTTGTGTGTAATTTTAGAAAATTGTGAGCTAGATACTAACTAAAAGCTTGCATTGTCTTTTATCCTTTTATCTAGGCTTTTTCTTCATCCACGCGAGAACTCACACAAGTCTGTTACATATACAGATCCTGTATGAATAATTTAAAAGGTAGAAACGTTTTTGGTTGTGAGCAGGAGAGAGAGAGATCTCTGAGATCAACCGAGATAGTACTCTCCGATCAACATTATTACATTTTTTTAAATCAACAACTATGTATACAACTTTTTGTTTTGTGTTATTTTTCACGAAATTGTATCATGAAACAGACTGGAATTCCAAATTTTATTTGTTCCTCGTGAATGTGCAATTTGAATAATGGAAAATATGGAAAGCAAGAAAAATGTCCATTTACCAGTTACTAGTTACCTATATTTATATTTAATATTTATGTACTGCAGACCTTTTCAAGATAAAAAAGTTGACTTGCCCATACAACATTACTCCAAGACATTTGCGACAGTTGATTCAAACGTTAGCTAATGCACTTTGAAAAATCTTAGAAACAAGGCGAGAAATTTTGAAGTCTTGAAACAAAAAGATTGTAAAGCAAATTGAATTTATTTCATATTATGATTTATAAATTACTGCTAAGTTAACGTAGGAGTCCTGTGTGTGTGGCAGGACGAAATCTTAGTCTGTTTTATTGGTTGTCTGCCTTCAGAACTGACTGCAGTACAATGTCAATAGTTTAAACAGAAGGTTTTCTTTCAAAAAATATGAGTTGCATGTATTCAATTTGACTGCTGTATTAATATACAGTAGTGTAACTGTACAATACCGAGAAATGTGGACAAGGCTAAAGTTGCCTCCAGCAGAATGGAGTTGAAAACAACAAAAGTTTGTACATACATAATAAATACATAATAAATAATAACAAAGAGTGTACATATGGGGGAAAGTACCTACAGTGAAAGGGATGATTGCGTCAGAGACAGCATTTGACATTTTAAAAGCCTGGGATTGTGAAATATTTCGGATGGTAAATAAATAACAATCAACAACATTATGAGCTACAGATGATTTATTACTTTATATGAAATTTTAATTTCATTCAGACACCTGCTCTCTTTTCAGCTTTTACTTTCCGCAACCATACTTTCTTTGTGCCATTCTTCGTTTAGCTTGCAGCACAGTCTTCATATTGCAATATGCTGCATATAATAATAATAATATATTTACATTCCATTTGTAAAAATATCTAAAAGACTCAATTTTTATGGAAAACCGTTCATTATTAGCTTGGGTTTATATCATAACTGCCTTACTATCATTGTTTTACGGACATTTACTGTGATTTCAGCTACCTTTTTTTTGGATAAAAATTCTGTCAAGCTTGAGACTTTGTGAACCTGTGGGGGGGTTCAACTCCATGAGTGAGAAAGTAATGGACTGCGGTCATGGAAAAAATGAGTTGTACCTAAGTATATCTATAATTCTATATACAGCTACACATCCTGCGGTGGCATTTTCACGTTCTTAATCATGAGTATTTCCAAAGATTCTAACACAGTGTTGCAGTTTGCGCGTTGAAGCTATATATAATAGCTTATTATAACTCGAACCATTTTTTTGGTTGTAAACAAATGCTTAAACTCAGCAAGATGAAATGCTTTATTAAAAAATTCACAGGGAGAACAAACTACTTGCAAAAGATTAAGTATTATCATCACATATTAAGAACAATAAAACAATAAAAACACGTGCTAAATGCGTATTACGCGACAAATCGTTCCACTTATTCTCATTTGACTCGTCCTTTCCCGACTTCCTACATACAAATACGCAGGTTTAGATTCTAATTCCAAAAACTAATAATAAGTTTGGCAAAAGTTTTGTATCTTTACTTTATTAACTTATTTTATTCGAATCATATAAAAGAACATGATAAGGAAATGAAAGCAAAAATATTTAAACTTCACCAGAAAAAATATCAAAAGTAACAATATTCAATAGATTTCAAACATGAACTTGAGAGCTTCAATCTCATTGCTATATGTACAACATTTCAGTTTGAAAGTAACTTTTTTAAGCTTCATCTGGTATGGATTTTCTCTCTTTGGGTTTGGGTTCTTCTCCTTCATTAGTATCTTTAGGTAAAACACTTTCAAAATCAATATTCAATGCTTGTTTTCTTTTTATAGGTTTTATAGGCTCATCATCCATTTGTATTTCTAGATCCCCTTTCGAGTCCAAGACAAAGAAAGGATGAGCGTCCTCGGCTTCATTCAAGAATACAGAGACACTACTACTACCTTCAAATTCAGTTCGGTCACCAACACCAACTTGATTCCTCAATGCGAGTAAACTTTGTAATTCTTCATCATCATCATCCACTACTATATTATCTTTCTCAGCTCCTTTTAAAGATGAGACATCTGTTAATAAAGCATTTTTTGGGGCCGGTAACACAAGCTTACTCCTCGATACCGATGGTCCTGAACTCTCTTCTATAAGATTACTCATTCCATCTCCTCCTTCCACTCCATCATCCTCATCGTCTAAAGCGATCTCATCTGCATTGATTGACATCTGTAGAAATTAAATACAAATGGGTAAGATATAATTTTGCCGAATTAATAATGAATCACACGATTATGAAAATTGTGGTTGAACGAGGTAAAAGTTATACAAATTGTATGATACAAGGAAGTTATTACAACGCTTTTGGAAATTTCATAAAACTGTCTTTTGACATGAAAATATTGTCCTCGTTCTACTGTAGGCCACAGTACGGCAACATATAGATTTGTAAAACACCCATTGACACACTGTAGATTTCACTTTCACATGACTTGTCAAAACAAATTGACGTATTGAAACCCACGCGTTAGACATGCCATTAAATTATAGAAACAAAGACTTATATTTTAGCGTGCAGGCCAAGATGTATGTAAAATAATTTATTTTCAAACTTATTTACGGCACTTTGCCATTTCATTTTCTGCTGAAAGTAAAATAATATGTATACATAATATGCACTTAATATATATGTAATGAAAGTCATCACCGTATGTGCAATGGGATATGAGATATTACTATATAAAACTTTGTTCCCAAGAAGAAACTTTCTAAAATTCATCAAAAGTCATAAGTAATACTCATTATACTTACTCGGAATTCCCTCTTTTGAAACCATATGTATAAGGTCAAACAAAAAGTGGAAGCATCTAAAGTAAGAATATAGTAGTACATTATGCCCAGGGCTTAGCGTACTCTTCTTCCAATTTCTTAATTAAAACTACTCTTGTCTTTCATGCAATTTATGATTATAATATGCATTATATTCATCATGAACGGTCGCCGAAACAAGTCTGGTCTCTTCACATTCTTTCTATTGGAATGGAATGAAATGCGTACGAAATGTGTATTTATTCCTGATGATATCGATTCGTAACCAAATAATACAATTGGATAAAAGCGTATATAAACTACAGCATCTACATAAGAATAAGGTAAAATAAGACATCAAGTCTCATATTCAGGAAGACAAAAACAACAGTAGCGCACATGTTGATTAGCTGATTACTTACGTGAATCCTACCGTATGATTCATACGTATAGCTATATAGCTATAATAAGTATGATGCAACGACACAATGATTAAATTGAATGGGAATGGATTACGAACAAGTACCTGCAAGTACGAATTTTCATTGAGAGTAATATCCAGCTGGGATTGACACGGAGATTCTCCCATTACATCCATCATTTCATTTTCACTATTGGAGTCATCTGATGCCACTAGCCGTAGGGGGTCCAAAATACCCAGCCTTCTACAAAATTCTGTAGTCTGTGGATTCATCTAAAGATCAAAAGTCAAACAGTACATTTTATTAATACATATACATACTAAGACATACTTGTGTCAAACACGAGCTACCAGAAAATAAGCAAAGAGGACTGAGCAAGAAATAGACAATTTTAAGCCTTTTCCTTCGAGTTTTTCCTAGATTTTTTTTGAAATACAACATGATAGGCAGTACGTAATAGTACGTATATACGGTACATAAATATTAATCTATTGAAGAATTGACAACAAAAGTAAAACTTGAAAATACGAATGAACCATGAGCCACATTATAACAAGAGACAAAATTATGTAACTTTAGATAATTACAACAAACTTCTCTGTATATACTTAGTAAATTCGAGACCCAACAATAATTTTCACAAAAAACCACCGTAACATGATTGTAGATATACAAAACTGGTTAATTGGAACGACAGAATGAATGATTCTTATTTGTAATAATTTAATATCAATTTCATATGTAGTCCAGGTGTCCGGCATTGAAAAGCAGTATAATATAAGGTATTGAATGTTTTTTGACACATGAATAAACTCAAACTAAACTAAAAATCAAAGCATGCCATTAATTACAATGACAAATATTCCTTGCTTTCGTGGAAGTGTGAATTTGTGTGGAAATTAATTTACTGTCAAACTTGGTAAAATTAAAATATGGACAGAAGAGAAATGTTAAACACTTGATTAAAACAAACTTACAAGTGGAGTGCCACGTTGTGGTCGTTCGCCTTCTACATAAACAGGAGCAGTCTTTGAAAAATTGTCTGGGACATCAAAGTTACCACCAAATAACTCGGTTACTTCAGCAATTTCTTGCGGAGTTGGAGAGTAATCGTATCTAAAAATGAAACAAAGAGCAGATAAAGGTTTAAAATTTATATATATATATAAAAAAATTGAAATTTAGAAATGTCAAGTACAACGTTGTTTTCAGAAATGCAGCCAATGATTATCATCTGTGTATCAGGTATATATAATTTAAATCAAAATATTAATGTATTGAACAAATTTACCTTCCTATGCCTGTATGATTTGGCATAAAGCAAATAGTATCTTTGGCACTGACGAGTTTGTTTGTAGCTTTCAAAATTGCTAACCATTCAACATCATATTGCAACTTTAAATCTTCTGGAGAGTTGGAGTCATCAGTATTAGGGATTTCAATAATCTATGAAACACATCATTCAATAATTTATACACTACTAACATCAAACTTCACAATTTATCTGATAAATTTTATAAATAATGATATAATGTGTGAGATGTGCGAAATCATTTACTTGTAAAAATTGGCGATGCGGTAAAACTTTGTCCAGCGCTAAAAAACGGGTAGATTTTTCTTTGAGATCAGTATTTGTAGAACAGGTGGCAGCTTCTTGACTATCACTCTGTGAATTCCTCTTAGCTGTATCACTATTTTCAAATTCCGGATAATCATCCAAGATATTTTCTGTCTTCTACAAAAAATTAATGAAAATATTTTTTATAATATTTGATTTGACTACATCTACTTAGAAAAATGCTTTTAAAAAAGTCCCTTATACTGACAGTAAATAATGGTTACTCACATCAGTTGATTTATGTGGGACGATTGCAGCAAATTTGACGTGTAAATGAGCAGAAAACCAATAGGTCGGTTGAATTGCAGTTAATAGTTCCATCAAAGGTTTACTACCAAGTTCATTCTGTTGTATCTCTTGCCTATATGTATGACGACACAACACATTTATATATATTCAAATATTTTTCACTTCTGTTTTGTAAAGGCTATGAAGAAACAACATTTTTTGTGTGATATGCATACTTATTTATGTACATAAAGTAATAAATAATACCTAAAAAATGGTTTTTTCCTCAGAAGATCGTCAACATCTCCATAATTATGTATTCCTTTGGGCCAATCATGAGACAATACAAAATCCACTTGACTCTGCATCTGAAATACATAAATTATTCTGTTGTTATAAGTACAATTGCCGAAAAAAAATAGTGATACTGTAATATGTAAATTTATAATGTTTTTACCTGTTTGAGGCGAAATACATCTAAATTTCGATAGTGGTAGACACTACGTATTGTGCTTTGGTTATAAGGTGGTTTTTCATGTCGACCTTTCAGATAATCGTGTCCCTTTAAGATGTAGACGGATAAAAAGAAGAATTTTACTTTACAACATGCGTTTTACTTTTTTGTGTAGCTTAATTATAGACAGACGCGGAATGATCATCATAAGTATACAACAGAATCAGCATATGTAGACAAAACTGTTTGTTTAATAAATCACCTTATAAATCCCTGAAATGGCTGCAACTTTAGCAGATCCAAATTTAAGGCATGTAGCATATCCACAATAATATATGTTAGGAGCTACCCAGCCACCATGAGGTAATTCTTGAAGAAAATTGGATGCTTCATGATTTCCACCAATAAAGAGTGTTAGAACCGGAGCTTTCTTTTCCCCAGAGTAGTACCTGCATAATTACATGTTTTTAATTAGCCGGTTGCTATAATTCATATAGGGATGACCGGATGACGACTGTGCCCAATAATTTATTTTGGCATATATATGTACAAAAGACAACAAATTTGCACCGTGTGCTTTTTGAATATATATACAACATTATTTATTTATTAAATATTGTGTATATACCTGTGGAAATCGTGCATGGCTTGATATTTGATTGGACATGCCATACACCGAAGATCTGTCATATTACGGACGCTTTGAAAATCTCCACAGCACAGTAACAGGTCAATTTTTATATTCCTCTGCTGTTCAATATTCTCCAACACTTCGTAAATCTTGTCAACTTCCCCATGGCTGCATCCAACAATACCGATATGCATGATTGAAGGAAATGTCTCGCCGCTTGACTGACTATTTATACTTATAACACTTGGCTAATACTTTTAATTCACACGTTTTAAAATCATCAATTAAAATTATTGATACTTATATTACTACAGCACACGGCATTCGCCTAAAACGCCAAAATTGTAATTAGTTTCTCGTCGCACGATCAATTTAATCCCGGTCTCCCACCATTGAAAAAATATGATTTAAGTAGGTATGATTTTACTAAATTAATTATTTATGAAGTATTGTTGTACATTCTTATTATTCATTAATTAAATCAATAAATATGAATGATTTGTGTACATTTAATTCGTAAAGTTTTTGTCAACAAAGCGTTTTATTTTATTTATTTTTATCCCAAAAATGTTCAATGATTCTTCACAGTACACAATGTAAAATATCAATGCAGTACAATAATCATGATTCCCAATTTTGCTACACTAATTAATGACGTAAATTTAGAATATACGATCTCATACTTGACGGGATTTTTTATAGTTCAAGTAATTGAAAACCGAAACGATAATAACAATTTAGTAAAGACTTATTTAAAAAGATGAACTGAATTTTAAATTTTGTTTTTCCTTGCAAACAATATAATAACTCTGTTACGTTAGAAGATATAAATATGCAATCTACAGCTCGTTATAATTAGGAATCAATTTTTGTTTCTTGAAGCGCTTCTCCAATAAAAAGTTTTGCCAATGCTTGTGAGCATAAAGAATTGATCTGCTGACAGGACATTTCAATTTGACCAGATGCCAACATGGGTGGTAGTCTGGAAGGTGGTGGAATAGGTCGGAAAACCTTGTTCAAATCTTCTTCTGGCATTGCTGGTTCTCCTTTAGCTTGTCGGGCAGCATTTTCCAAATTCTTAAAAACAAAACAACATGCAATCGTATTTAATTGAAGTAAATAAAGCAAAACTCTTTCGAATTATAATATTTTTACTTTACGATTGTATGGTGACATTGGGGAAACTCATTCCTTTTACAGTTTCATTACCTTTTGATGAACATATTTAGCTTTCTCTTGCTGCTGCTTGGAGACTTGCATTTGATGTTTGTTCATTTTATAAGATTCTTGATGTAGTTCGTCCACTTTTTCCAAGAGAAATTTTAAATGATTCTCCATTACAGATCTATTGGATAATTTTTAAAAGAGTATACATATCTAGTATGTAGATAATGATAGATAATGAAATTGTACTCAACGTGGAAAAATTACAATATGACAATCAAAATACGGAACATGAAACTTACGTAGTGCCCAAGTCCAGAAATTGTGTTCCTCGATCAGCTGGTTTCATTTCAACTAGCTGACAACACAAGGCATTAGCCAAGGGCGAATTTCGAATGACCAAAGGGACTTCATGAAACATTCGATCGTAACTGAGATGCAGAGATTTCACCAGCTCTGGAGTAATACTATTTTCATTCTCAGCCAAAAGTTTTAGTGCTTGTGGAGTTAGTCTGTATGCTTTTAAAGACAAGAAACCTTTCTCGGTTTTTTGTGGATCTATATAGATAGAGATGGGAGAAAAGAAGAATGGTGATTAGAGGGAAGCGATCAATTAAATTTTCAATTGTAAATGAAGTAAGTAAATAAATGAGGCTTGTAAAATTTCATTATTTTTTTTTACCATAAACGACAACAATAGACTCTTCAATGGAATCTTGATAGCCCTGTTGAGCAAGAACAAATTCTGTTGTGACAAACGATCCTGAAATTGAAATTAATAAAACATGTAATTACTAATTGATTTTGTATTTGTACATATTACTTTTTTCTAATATACTTTACACGTATTTGAATTATAAAAACCTTCTCTTACCAAGATCACAACTTTGATACCATCCCACGTGAAGATAATCCTGATTGATTTTCTTCATGTGTAACATCATATTGGTTGTATATTCTATAAATAAAAACAAACAAGCAAACATATAATATGATTATTATTAGTATTTTCTTACCAATAATGAAAAACAAACCAAAGCAAAAAGTTAGGTACATACCTTCATCGACAGGTTCTTCAATAGTTTTGGCGACAGGAAAAGCAAAGGTATTTGTAATTTCTAGCCTGTTTTCAATAACAAGACCTAAAAGACCTCCACGAGGTGTATCAATATTGGATCTTTCTTCATAGCAATGCTTAATTATTTTCATTACGGCCTGTACAAAACATTTAAAATAAACATTATTTAAAAAAATCCATCATAGCTTATGTTGTGTGTATTGTAATGAAAATGCTGTTTGTTTTTCTTACCAATCCGTCCATTTGAACATAGTCATACGGACAATTGAATTCATGGGTTCTTCTCGATTGACGATGAGCCATCTTGATACTAGTTATGTTCAATTAGTAACGATTGATTTTTTAATTCAAAACAACGTTTTACAACAGTCAAAATTCCAACAGAATCCACTTTAATTCACCACTTTTAACAGAAAGTTTAATTGTCAAAGTTCACCATGCCGGTATGTATATGGAAAGCTACAGATGGCAATCCCATGAACATTTAAAACGCTGTGGAGGGAAACTTTTTGAGGGGCCTTGTTTTTCTTGTTAAAAGACATGATTAAAAATTCAACTCCATAGTACAAAAATTAAGTATACTTTGAAAAGGGATATTCGATCGATAATAAAATGCAAATACTTGTACAGCAAATCGAGTAAGTTGTCCTATGCTTTATATAGAGATTATATACATTCACTTTGTTATTATTTATAATCAAGAACCGTACGTAACCTTAATTCTTAATGCATGTTTTTAATTGTTTTTTCTCATAATTAAATAGTGGACCTGATAACTTGAAGGAATGGGCAATGATTGAATTACAAGGGGATTTAAAATGTGATGAAAATGATGCCTTGCCTGGAAAATTTGTTGGAGATTTACATTACTTTAAAAACGTAAGGAACCAACATATTAATATGTTGGTAGACGCTAATAATTAGCGTCTACGTAGTAATAAATGTTGAAATGAATGTAAGTACTTCATACTTAATATGGTGTCATTCACACCGTGTTAAATGTAAGCCATATTCATATGTATATATATGTAGATGTGAACATCGTGATACATAATATTTTTATTTGTTTTTGAACAGGGGACTCCAATTATGATCATTGGACATCATATATTGTATGGAAAAGTTCAAGTTCTCGATAAACCTTTAGCAGTCTTCCAGAAAGGTACAAATGTGAAAGGAGAGACAGAATATACAGTGAAAGCCATTATAAAAAAAAGATTATCATTCCGAGAAAGACCAAAACCAATAGTTTCACAAAAAGAGAAGAAAAGTCTTTAACTATACTCATTAGTAGAGTCAAAACAAAAGATCATTACCAGTGTATACTTACATATATGTAGTAATATGTACAGTATGCAGTATGATGTATAAAATAGTATGATTATCATTATGAAAGGGATGTTTAAAGTACTCGGGTGTCATATTTTGTATTTTTATAATAGTTACACAATAAGAATTCAGTTTTTTATTTCATTTTTATATATCTCAATTCTTCCACACACCTTCATTTGTCATCTTTACACAAGTACATTAGAGTTTTAACGAGTTATTTTTTTTTCTTCTGGATTTGATGATTTTTTTGTACCTTTGTACGCGATTTTTCGTCGTTTGTCGTTATGTATTTTTTAAATTTAACTTAATTGATTTTTTTTTTCTTCACAATATCCAGCAATCAGCCATATTGTTTCAATAAAATAATGATTATATTATTATTATAGTAGTAGTAGTTTCTCACTATATTCTATTTTTTAATGTGTCCTTAGTTAGGACTTTACTACATTCATTCCATATCATTTTTATTTTATTTTTTATTTTTGCATTAATACCTACAATTTTCATTTCCAAATTTTAAAAAACTGATGAATTTTACAAAGTATAGTATTATAGCAATAGTTTTATACCCAGCATAAACAATGGTTTTACGATCATAAATAACTTGTTATTCGTGTATTGAAAATTCGTCTAAACAGTTTTATTGAAACTTAAAAATGAGGTTATCCTATACATATCATGTGATAATAATGAATTCAGATTCTAACGACGTATTTTTCGTACAAGTATAAAATATACAGCTAATAAATATTCTTCTACTTTGCTTTTAAAATTGGAACAATAAAAAAGGTGTGTACAGAACAAGAGAAACCACTTGTTACATTTCAAAAAAAAAACATGTCTATTGAAAAAATTAGTCATCAGTTGCTTTTTTGTTCTTATTATTATTAATATTGATTGTTGTATTTACTTACACGCTAAAATAGTTTAATCTTTCATTCTTAGAAACTTATGCATATCACTCTCAATTGTAATTAACTCTCATCATTATCATCATTCATTATTATTATTACTTAAAAAAATTAAATCAGTTCACTTTTACTAACACTAAGCTGACTAAGCTATGGAGGTTCATTCAGGGAAAGGAGAAAAGTAATTTAAAAAATAAAAAAAACTGCATCAATTGTTCAGTTTTTTTCATCATTCCACTAGTAATTATCATCGTTGGTGTAATTTTCTTCTATATTATGGACAAATTTAGATATGATTCATATATATATGTATGTATATATATTTCATACTGCAAGTCCAATATGATTCAAAATACATCATGGAGCACACAGGAATTGAATTTATGTGTATATAGTATATTACACTAATCGTCGCCTTTAAAAAATCTTCTAAATACACTAATTAGATAACGAAACCAAAATAATATATTATTCTCATTTGATTTCAACAAATTTTCTGCTCAACATTAAACTATAGTTTTATAACAATATTAAATATACCTATTTACTCGGTACATACAGTATTTTGTATTTTTATAATAGTTACACAATAAGAATTCAGTTTTTATATTTCATTTTTATGGAGCGGAGCGAATCGAAGCTCCCCTAATGTGTATAGAGGCACATGTCCGTCCGTCCGTCTCACATTTTAAGCCGAACCGGGTTTTACATATCGGCCCCGGGTTTTTTTGCATTCGGTTAGTATATGAGAGATACTGAACTGGTTATTTTTTGGGAGCAGGGGAGAAAGGTGGGGCCGTACTTTGAGATTTTATGCAGGGACAAATTAACATAGGGAATCCGAATTTTTAGGTCTTCATCTTGAGAGTACTCCGCCCACCAAAGGGATAGTAAACGGGACAACTTAACGTTATTGGATATACATATACACTTATACAGGGTAAAAGGGGTTGCGAAGTTAAAATTTTGAAGTTTTACATGCATAAAAAGTTCTTTCGGCCACTTCGGAAAGCCCTAATTTTTTTCTATTACATTCCGCTCCCTATTTTGGACACACGGGTGCAATGGGATATCTCAATTCTTCATTGTTCATCTTTACACAAGTACGAGTTTTTTTCTGCTGGATTTGATGATGATTTTTTTTGTATCTTGTACGCCATTTTTAGTCGTTTGTCGTTATTTAGATAGTTTTTACTTTAAAGTCTAACTTTAATTGATTTTTTTCTTCTTCACAATATCCAGCAATCAGCCATATTGTTCCAATAAAATAATGATTATATTATTAATAGCATTATAGTAGTAGTTTCTCACTCTATTCTATTCTACTATTCTCTAATGTGTACTTACTTGCTATATTTATTTCATATATTTAATCTTTTGCACAAGTAGATAGTAGTAGATACCCACAATAATTATCCTTTCCAAATTTAAAAAAACTGATTAATTTGACAAAGTACTATTTTAACAGTTTTTAGTTTTATACCCAGCATAAACAATGTTTTTTTAAGATTCTTATTGTATTGAAAATTTCTCTAAGCAGTTTCATTGAAAATTAAAAATGATTCTATACTATATCATCTATGTTCTATGTATAGGTGATAATAATAAATTCTAATACATCTGTCATACTATTTCCGTGTTTTTTACAAAAGAATATTCCTTATTTACCTACTAACTCATCTTTTTTAATATGTATATATATATATATATATATATATATATATATATATATAT
>JAIUND010001446.1:0-35542 GCA_034699125.1 Gisinianus flammeolus | reverse complement strand
TTTATTCCGTATACTCGCTAAGCCGTAAAAATATTTTCAGTCCCCTGTGTGTATGGCTTGTCGAGAGTCGACTGTATGCATTTGTAAGTGTATTGGTATTTGAGAGTTTTTGGTATGGCAGATTGCTACCGCTCAAAAGTCGTATATATATACAAATACACATTACAGAGCGCGCATTGTACCGTACGGTATGGATATAGAAGAGCCTGCAGTCAACATTCATTGCTTGCTTTTGCTTTGCTTTTGCTACTCCTCTGTGATGTGATGGGATGGGGGTTCGTTTACATTTATACGATACGATACGGCGACGACAACTAACGGGTTCTGCAACTGTTATTCAGACTTCCAAAAACTCCTCTCTGTTTCTCTCTCTCTCTCTCTCTCTCTCTCTCTTTCACTGGCACTGGCACTGGCTCTCACTCTGACTCTCTATTGGCCCTTCAACTAAAAAACGTTTCCCCAAAGGCGATTTTCCTCGTGTTTTTAATATCTATTTTTGTATATTTAGTTATTTATCTTTTGGACTTGTTAAAAAAAAAAAAAGAAGAAGATTGGAATGTACTTTTAACTTCCATATTTGTCATATATAATCATGTGGATTGTGGATTGTGGAGAGTCAGTCACTACTGATATTTCCTATTGGTTTTACTGATAACATTCCCCTGCTATTTTTTTATATACATATGTGCTTGTTTTTCTGTCCATTTCTCTCTGTGTATATTATACTCATGAACATTTTTTAGCGGTTAAATGTTAAATCTCTTGACTGTATTTATATTTTTTTTATAATAAGCATTTGCATTGAGCATTGAACAGCAATATCAACTAGACACGAAATGTCAACTATGAGTTACAATTTACAATACAAAATTCATTGTAGTCCATAAAGAAACTCAACGGGACTTTCAAATATTTAAATATTTAAAAACAAATATGTAAGTAATACGAAAATTTTCGTATTATGTACGTATTTTTTTTTACATTTACCATATTTTTAACATTAGTACAATTTTTGAGTAAATTAAATAAGAAATAAGGGAAATGGTGAAAGTCAAACTGTTGAAAGTTGAAAGTTGGGAAGGGGAAAAGCTTGTGAGGAAAAAATGAGAGGGGAAATCCACGTGGATGAAAGCACGCGCTAAATATTCTTTTTATGTACACCACAGGCTTTATATATACAAAAGGGACAGAAAGAGAGAGAGAGAGAGAGAGAGAGAAGGGAAAGGGGGAAAGGGAAAAAAGGTTTTGCTCAGCGAAAGGATTCCCTCTAAATAAAAGAATTGGACCTAAAGTTCATGTGTTGCTCTGTACGTCGTAATAGTAGAAGCGCACCTAAGAGGTCTCTTTCTCTCTTTCTTTTTCCTACGAATATACATTACATTCTTCTCTTACACTCTTAAAATTCCTTTGCTCTCCACCTCTCTCTCTCTGTCTCTCATAGAAATTTGCGCAGTTGCAAAGAGAAAATGAATTGAATTGCAAAAAGAGTTTGCAATTCAACTATGGAGACAAAGAACATGCACATGTATATAGATTCAAAATTCAAATACGTACATAGTACAAATACAAATACATAAAGGAAGAACCCGGGTTTGCACATGGATACATTTCAAGGAGAGAAGTAAAAAGTAAAAAAAAAATTCCATGTCTCTAAGTCTATTCCTATTGTATGAGCGTGTGTTGTGTGTTCGTTGTTCACAAGCTATTTACATTCACATGATGATTCTTCAAGTCCCCGAGAAAGGAGTTGGAGTTTTTGACTCCAACTCTATATACTCCTACTCTACACTCTACACAGTCTACAGTACAGTCTACAGTACAGTCTACAGTCTACATACATTACATACAAAAGAAAAGACGTGTGTACGTACAACACTCACACTCACACACTTTCTGCGTGTGCCTTCCGCCGTCGTCCGTACAACTTTGGTTGTTGAACTGAAGATGGAGATTGATCAATATTTTCTCTCGGTTACACACGAGGCCGTGAATTTATACAGAGCTACGAGTTCCCCCTTCAATCCGAAATCCCCCTTCTTTCTTTTCCTGCTGTGCGAATAGTTTCCATCCTACACCGTAAGGTTTCCCTGGCATCCTGTCTCGCTCACAAAACTTGCTGAAAATTTTGCAAACTATGTTCGTATACTCTCTTGCTCTCTCTCTTTCCTTTGCTTTCTCTCTCTCTCTCTCTCGCTCTCTCAATGTACTGCTAGATGATGAGGACATGCTCCGTGTGAGGAACGGCAAGGTTCACTCTTTCCCAGCGAGAGCTCAACTCAATACTTATAAACGCATACTCCACCAAAGATAGAACCGTACAAAGTTTCACTGTGTATATGTATGTATACAGTATAGATATGTATGTGATGTGTGTGTATGTGTCTCGTCAGTCAAGACGATAGACCATACTATACGTACATGTTTGTATGTATGTGCTTGAGTCTTGCAATATCGTACATATACACTTTGCTCATGTTCTCCGCTTATGTTTGGTTCCTTGCCGAAAAATCAAGGCAGAAGAGTTGGAATGTGTATGTGTATATGCATATGCGTATAGACACACGGAGCATGTACGAAGGAAGACAGAGAGAGAGAGAGAGGCAGAGAAAATGAAACGACGACTGATATATCTCCTTCACATACACACACAACTATCTGTATCCTCGCTTTTGCGAGGAAAGAGACGAAGAAGAGAGGAAGAGCTGCCTGCTAGGAGCTGTTGATGTGTATGTATCAGTCTTGGTGCCGTTCCCTATTGATTGTATTGCGTAGTAACTGAAGAAGCCAGGCAAACGGATAGGAAAAGCACAGAGAGAGAGAGAGAGAGTCAAGAAAAAAAACAGGCAGAGAGTACAGAGAACCGAAAACCGAACCGAATCGCTCATTGCAAAAAAATATGGTAAAAGAAAAATATAGTGAAAGAAAGAAAGACAACGACGAAGCAAGTTTGCAGAAATAATATTCTCTTCTCTTCTCTGTCTGTCTATTTACGATTGTTCTTCTGGTTTTCTTCTTCTTCTTCTTCTTCTACTCTCTCACTCACGTTTCTCAATGAAGAACCAATTGTGTAGTTGTTGTAAAGTCAGAGTTTGGTGCTGGTGTTGGTGTGATTCACAACTTAAACATTCAAGTCTTACATAAAAATTAAATAATATCCTCGCAAGATTCGTATCTGTGTACGATATCAAATATCAATCGTGTGTGTGTTTGTGTATACTGTGTGTGTATATATATTTTGTACAGAATCAAGTAAAACCAAAATCAAAATCTTGTTGAGTGAGACTGTGTGTATGTAGTCATTGTAGTTTGTACATATATTGAATATAAATTTTGTACATTTTACACATTTACAATGTACATTGTACATCCTCGTGGTTGGTTGATTCATTTGTACAATCGATGAGATCTGCTTGGCCATTTTTGAGCTCTTCTTCTTCATTTTCTTTTTCTTTTTCTTGTTCTTGTTCTTGGAATTTGCAAATTTGATATGTGTTGTAGTGAGTTTACACACACCGTCAGAGACTCGCTATCTCTACCAAGAAATTGACAAGATGAGAACAACAAGAAAAGAATACATGACCAAGGGAAAAAAATCATAGTCAAGACTGATTATGATAAAATAAAATAACTAAAAATGTAAAGTTGTAATGTAAGGAATCAGAAAGAAAGAGAGAGAGAGAGAGAGAGAGAGAAGAAAAAAGTGGAGGAACAAGGAACGATTGTTGCCATCACCACCTTTGACTCGTTTAATAGTCGTAGTAAAATAGTAGAAAAATACACAGAGAGAGAGCAAGAAATTGTTTGAATTTGTACATGAGAGAGGAGCAAAAGCAAAAGCAAGAGCAAGAGCAAGAGCAAAGTTACATTGACAACAGGAGCTAAAGTTTCTGGTAGTATATAGTCGAAGGAGTAGAGTATCAACAGTAAGATTGAGAGAGAGAGAGAACGAACGAAGAAGTGGAAGAGAAAAAAGGGGGGTTGTAATTCGTAGATTCCCGTTGTATTTGTAGTTGTAGTTGTACAGTGGTGGTGGTGGTCGCCGTCGTAGCAGAATACGAGTGAGTGAGTGAGCGAGTAGCTGTACATTGAGACGAAAGAGTAAGCAAAGCAAGTAAGTAAGCAGCAGCATCATCAATGTATTTTACCATGCTGGCACATAGCACACACAGAGCACATAGGAGTAGACCATAAAAGTGTATAGGAGAAAAAAAAGACAAGGCGGTCCCTTGCCGCCCCATAGACAAGACTCCCAGTCGTTGTCCATTGTGGTGGCTGCTAGTCGAAAAGTGTGTCAGTAGGAAATAAACGCTCGGAGAGTGTGGAAAAAATCAGGATTTAAAGTGAACCTTCGTCATCATCATCTGTATACGTTTTATACACTGTTATTTTCTTATGTGTACACACACACAAAAGTTGTATAATCATTTCTCTCACTTATACGTACGTTCACTGAAAGAAAACAAAAAAAAAATTCAGAGTTTCCCCTCACAGTTTCCTCCGGTTTTAACGGGTGTTTTCTCCGAATTATTTTTCAAAAGGAAAATACGACAAATTTTTATCATCATCGTCTTCTACTTCATCTCCTTCAACTACGACTACTATATATATATATATAAATATATATTTGTTCTATTGTGCTCACATCGATTACCTGAATCTGAAATTTGTTTTGTTCTTTTTGATATTGATATTGATATTTTCATACTACGGAAAAAAAGTTCCATCAGTTTCCCCCTTCTTACTCTTTACTGTATATATATTATATACAATTTCCATTTTTGGATTTTGATATAACCAAAAAAAGAAAAAAAATTTGTGTGGGAATCCAAATACAATTAAACACGTTACATAATGGTGAAAAGAAAATTTCAGAAATACAAGTGATATTAAAAATATATAGAATCTACTTACATCAAAAATAATTCTTCAGCCGAAATATATTTATATATATATTTTGTATTGTACAAAAATATATATAAATACTCGTTCATCGCTCTTCGTCTTTTTTCTATACCATGGATATGTGGGAAAAAATTTGGGCTTCACAGCCCTCATCCAAAAGTGCTATTATTGATATTCCATCTCCAACATCCTCACCCTCACCCTCACCTGGGTCAATTAAAGGTACGCCGTCTCGATGTACGTTTTGTGATTTTTATCCAAGAACACAAACTAACGATAAAAAAATAAATCTCTATATTTAGATCCAGAAATTAGGAAGACAGGTATAGATACACACAAATTAAGTGAAGTCATTCATATACATATATAGGCAGGTTTGTTTGCACACACACCTATACTTAAAACATTTGTCCAGCATGGGAAACGACAATTGGTTTCTCCCCCTCTCTTTTGATGACCAATGTAAAAATAATTAATTAATATGCAATTACTACACTTCAAGCTCGGCATTGTCATCAGTTACAGTTCAGAGTCAAGTCAAGTTGTTTGGAATGTGTTAACGCAAAGAATATTATTGAAAGAAAATTCAACGTGGAGAGAGAGAGAGAGAGAGAGAGAAAATAAAAACAAATGTGGCCAATATAATTCAATAAATAATGCAATCGACTCCCGACGACTGAATTAATTATACGTCATTTGTTTTCACATAGTTCCCTTCTATAGTCAATAGGGATTATTTTTTCAATTCAGATATTGAATAGTATTTTTTAAAAAAATATTTGTATGGGTTTGAATTCCCATTTGAACGCGTAGTGAATGCCTACTGTAACTGTACTGTAACTGTATACTGTATTGTGAGGCTCGTTTTGAAAATCAATCCATGGCTAAATATCAAATCATCATATCACAACTTACCTACTTAGGAATATATCAATATGAATTATTTCTATAGACCAGTAGTAGCAGTCATAGGATTTTTTAAATTAAATTAAATTCTTTTTTTTTCTTTAATCAAGCAAAGCATCAGGAATTCATAAGACAGAGAGAGAGAGAGAGAGAGAGATGTTTGTATGCAAGTATATGTAGCAGAGAAAGTTTACAAATACACCTTGAATATGTGAAATGTAATGCAATGTGATGTGATGCGACAGTCAGAGTCAGAGTATATAGAGTCCAAAGTCAAATGTCTACATTTACATTGCAAAAGAAAATTATGAATACGAGAGAAAAAAAACATTATATTATATATATTTTTTTTTTTATGCAATTGAAGAAAAAGAAAAAAGGATGCTGACGACATAACAATTATGACAATGATGATGAGGGTTAGAGACAGAGAGATAATCAAAGAGAATTTAATAATATATAAAAATATATAAAAAAAACGAGTGTCGTATTGTTCCTATATAACTGTGTAATGTATATTTCTACATGGCAAACAAGTTAGAAAATTGGAAACTAGCTAGTCATATCAGGTTACCCCATCGAGAAGGAAGGGCAATAACCTAACTGTGTTGTTGTACTACTACTACTCACTAACCAGCATTATACAATTTATAGGTATGTGTGTGGTGTATATGTATGTATGTAGGTACATACACATGGAGAGTGCGTGAATAACTACTCATATCGCTTCTCTCTCTATATGTTTATACATATGCATTATAAATATGCTCACTCGCAACTCTGTCGGCTCTCTCTCTCTCACACTCGTCTGTGTTGCTCACTTGCTATATCATAACTTGCACTGTATGTACATATATGTATACACACTATGGGAATGAAAATTCATTCACACGAACATATAGAAACTTCACATTCACAACATATAAAATATGATATAAAGCAGCCAGGAGAGAGAGAGAGAGAGAGCTGTGTATATGTATATGTATACGAAAGAGAGCTCAGCCAGCACAACACACCTTTGCAAGCCTCATAATACAGATATTTCATGTACACAAATACTTTATATCTTGATCATCATAGCTGTAAGCTGGATGTGTATGTGTGAGTGTGAGTGTGAGTGTGTGTGGTATTTAACTTTTCCAAACTAGCCAATTTCCATTACACACAAACTCAGAAACACACATAACCTAACACATTGAGCGAGTACAGTAAATAAGTCAAAAGCAGCCGAGAGAGAATACAGAATAATATATAGCAAAAAATATAACGCTTGTGCATGCGTAATATGTCGTTTGTTGTTGTTGTTGTTACTGCCCGTTTCTCAATATTTGATGAGCTTTAGCGTTAGCTTGAGCTATTATTATTTATAATATTTTTCATGTGAATATTGTGGGTAGACATTTTTTGGTTTTTTGACTGCAAACTGCAAACTGCGAATATCCACAATTTATTATTCCCTCTTATTCAAGATGAATGATGAGTGATGCGAGATTTGTCATTTGGTTTTCATACATTGAAAAAAATGCCATGTTACTGCTACAATTGCTACTCTGCCAAGAAAAAAAAAAAACCCACCACCAGTTTGTCATTTGTTGGTTTATTATCCAGTGAAACAACAATCTCTTTTATTTGTGGGAGATGAGACTTTTTGTTTTGTGGTGGTGTGTAGTCAGTAGTGTAGTGATAAAAGTGAGAACCTGACTCTCTCTGTGTACAGTTCATTACTAAAGCTTTCTTTTTTTCTGAATTCAAACTCCTTGGTCAAATTCTACCATGAATGGTAAATACAATAGTAAATAGTATAGCTAGTAAATATCATTGCGGATAGACAATTGATGTATGGGGAGTCATTGATGAGGAAAAGGGAAGAGAGAGAGAGAGATGTATAATAAATTATGTATTTTTTTATTTTGAGATGGAGAGTTGAAAAACTTTACATTTCTCTTCCTCCTTTACTTCCCCAACGTTTTCTGCTGTGACCCGGAAAAGCTGTGGGGAAAAATCGATGGAGGAAACTATCGACCCGACTCGGGCAACATGATGCCCGCCTACCTTCCCTTCCCAACAACATATACATTTCTCCATATCCTTTTCTTCGTGGTATAAATATTTACCCAAAGGAAAAATACTAAAATACATACCTATATATTTCACATGCAAAGCCAACGTATATATACACAGATATAATAAATTTTGTTACATTCTCATTGTGAGTTCATTGGGGATTTTTTTTTGTATACGATACGATACGATATGGATATGTGTATGAACATTTCTCGTTTCTAGCCAAAATAGTCTGATAATCAACAACTCTATGTCTAGCTCTCTCAAAAAACTTCTTTTGTAATAGATGACTGAGTTTTACGTGGAAACGTTTTACGTTTGTGTTTTAAGTTGATGTTTGACGTGTGTGTGTGAGTATGGACACGCGTACATACATCCACATCTGTCTCTCTCTCTCACTCTCTGTACTCTCTGTGTGTATAAGTGAGTTCACAGTTCACACACAGTATATGATGGGATGTAGGGATAGAAATCTAGGAGTTCATTGTAACAGTTTTTATACTCGTATATACACAGAAACAGAAACTCGCACGATTCCTTCCCCAACAAAAACACTCTCCTCTCGGATACATAATAATAATTTAATTATTGTTATTCTAGGACTTTGACTCCAAAAAAAAAAACTCTAACTCTGTTTTTGTAGATAGAGCAGTTCCTTTTTGTACAGGGATATTGCGTCAAGTCCAATCACAAATCTTTCCCACTTGAATCCAGGCAATGAGGAAAATATTATTACATCTAAATCGTAATAACAATAATAATAATCATTCCTCATTCGATTTCATGTACAGATACCCTGTACAAATATTCATTCCAAATGTAACTGTATTTTCATGTTCATGTGTAAATCCAGACACAACATACTATTTGTATACACATTAAATGAGAAAGCAATTCAAAGAGCTTGAAGGGAAAGCTTGAAGGGACCACTGGAAAATCTTGAAGATTCCTCAGATGTGAAAGGCCCATGTTTGGCTGTCATATTATGTAAATTTAAATTTGAATTTGAATTTTCTATACCGATGCATCTCCTTCGATTTCTCATTTCTATTTCTCATTCTGTAAAGAAGAAGAAAAAATTCTGTAGAGAGTAGAGAAAGAAACACGCAATAATAATAATAATAATAATGTTCTGGGTAACTCCAATCACAACTACAGGCTTGAATGTTTGAACAACTATTAAATTCTTTGATTTTTAATGGCCACTGGCTACAAAAAAAAATTCAAACGTTCAATACTCAATTGAATATTGTGTGAGAGCATCAAGAATGTAGTAAAAAAAAAGTAAAACCTCTTGAAATAAAAAATCATGCGAAAAAAGATTAAATTTTGTTTTCCGTTAGACGTGTTGTCGTTGATATTCAAGAATTTGCGAATCGAAAAATCAATCACAAGTCCAACAACCAAATAAACTCCTCTGTATCTGTATAGTCGTCGAAAATATCAATATTATGCTATGTGAGTAGTGTGTGTACTGTGTATGGTGGATATTCATAGACATAGGTCCTTGATAGAGTTTTCTATTATTTAGGTACAATTTACATATCTATACGTATTATGTATGGAAATAGTCTGTCTCTCTCTCTCTCGAGTACGTACGCGCATATCCCATCATCATGTAACTATACTATACTAACTACTAACTACACATACACAAAATTAGATATAAAGTCTGACTGTGGTTACGTTCACGTTACACACACATAGTTAGAAAATGTTATATCATAAAATACTCAGGAGACTTGAGTGTGTATATTTTCTGTATTATTAGTGAAGGAACGTTATAATGTCTTGTAGTGAGTTAGTAGGAAGTGAAATCAGATGCTAACATTTGGAAAGTTTCGACTCTGCCCTTTTCCATTCTCTCTCTCTCTCTCTCTCTCTTACTTCTCTTGCCGTTTCCTCAAATGAAACGCACTGTGTCTGACTGTGCACAACAAAGTATATGTATATTATAAAAATGCGACGCTAAAACAGCCAAAGCTAAACAACTCTCCTTTTCTCATTTTTTTCTCCTTTTCATTCACTTCTCTCTCTCTCTCTCTCTCTCTCTCTCTCTCTCTCTCTCTCTCTCTCTCTCTCTCTCTCACTCTCCACATTTCTATTCCTACTTCGTACATAATACAGACATCCACAATAATCCGCATCCACATAATATAATGATTATTATGATTATGATTAGTATTCCTTGAAGCTTGATTGTGCGTTTACGTTTCACTCTCTCATAATGCTTGATCATACATTAAACGCTTGTACCATGCATCCAAAAGACAACTAAATACTAAACCTCTGCAATATCCGGATAGTATACATAATAATATTTAATATTTATATATTTATTACACACACATTCACAATAACTTATTGATTAGGAAAAATTACAAACACAGCACAACAATCCAAACAACTTGATTTTATAATGTAATAATTTGACAAAAATAAATAAATATTAAAACGTCATCGCTCATAATGAAAACTGAAAAGAAAGTTCCAGTCAATACAGATACAATAGAATAGAATACAACAGCATTGGAAATTGGAAAAGGAGTTGAATTAAATTGTTTAGAATGGCATTTCAAATTTCAATAGTTTGAAGTTTGAATTTGTATATATTTCCCTGATAGAATCAATATAGGATTTTCATATATATATATATATATGCATAGGAAGAATATTTTTAGAATTTTTTCAGATTAAAATTCCATTTATTATTATTATAATACAGTAAAAATACAGGAACACAGAAGAGTATTTGTGGGCAGGAGAAGAAAGAGAGAGAGAGAGAGAGATATCATGTCTGCAAATCCACTCATAGTTTATTATAAGAGAGATTAAGTGAGTTACAATCTTTGGGTTTGTGTGTGTGTGTGTATATAGTTAAATTCTGTTTGTATTTTCTGTTGATGTTGATATATTGGCATGGAAAAGATTGGTGAAAGAGAGAAGCATAGCGATAGAAACTTCTCTCGCTCTGTGTCTCTGTCTCTATATATTATATTATATTATTCTCGTAATAATATTTGTATATACTTGAGCAGAGAGCAGAGAGCAGAGAGCAGATTTTTTTTTTCGCATTAAACAGCTAGCAATTCGTACACTAGACGGAAAGTAGGCCGACGTTCTTTCTGTATACCTACGAACTACGAGACGTACCTATACTACTCACACTGTATGTGTATGTGTATGTTGACTGTAGATTTACATCTGTGAGCATTCACTGTTGAGCTGAGCTATAGACTTGTTGTATCTCTCTGTAGTAGTGCAAGAGATTACATACAATATATTTATATATATTGTATACAAGTTAGTTGTATGTGTCGTCGGTGTGTAAGAGTTAACTAGTCGTAGTGAGTCTGTATACTATCTACAATATAATAATATTATATTATTATACATAGAACGTACGTACACACAGTGAGACTATATGGCAAAAAGTTGCATCACGCGATAAAAAAAAAGTTACGTCACTCTCTCGGCTCTCCGTCCGTAGTTGCCATTATTTCCTCTATTTCCCAGCGCTTTTAACCATAGTCAAGTTTTAAGTCAATTCCCTACGTTTTTTTATTTGACTATACATATACATATAACATGTTTTATTTTGATATTATTATTTTATATGGAGAGAGATGAATCCTGACCACATGATTCAAATGATGATCAATGATTAATGAGATTTTTATTATTACTTTGTGTATTTTCTTACACACACACACGCAATTTCATTTTACTACGCTATATATTGTTTTTATGTGTGTGTATAAAAAAAATGTGAACACATTATGGACAATTTTCCATTTAAATAATGTGGATTTCATTGTTAAAGTTTAAATATGTGATTCGAGCATAACAAAATAATAATAAGTAATAATAATAATAATAATAATGAAAACTACCTTGCGTGCCTCCAGAAAGAAAACATTGAGTCAACTATATTTGTGTGTGTACATGTGACTGACTTGAGTACATGCTTTTTCGTGAAAACAGTTACATTCAGAGAGAGAGAGAGAGAGAGAGAGAGAGAGATAGAGAGATAGCGAGATGTCTATGTGGGCATATATATGTGAGGTAAGGTTAGGAGGTATGTGTGACTGCATACGAATCATACGGTATATGCCGTATGATTTGACGGTATGGTTTATCCCGTAGTACAACACGCACCATCATTTACAAATGTAGATTCCACCAGATAAAGATAAAAGTCTTGTGTTTTTGTTTCACTTGACTTGGTGTAAGCCGAGTGTGTATTTCTATGTGTTCATGTATGTACATATGTACTTGTGAGTTTGTCAGTGTATTAATATGCGTCTGTGTCTATGCAGTTTGTACGTACCACGTAACTATATCTACAATAATAATAATAGTAATAATAATAATAATAGTAATAGTAATAATATAAAAATATTATAGTAGAGATTTAATATCTGTAGGAGAAAGAAAAGGAGAGGGAGATAGAGAAACTGCCTTTTGCATTTTATTACACTGTTTACCACCTTTTAATATTCAAGGGTCAGTGGCCCCTTGATTCCTTCATTTCCTTCTTCCTTCACCATCTAATATCCAAAATCCAAAGACAGTAAAGTAAAATAGTAAGTTACATTCACAAAAAAATGTATCCACTACATACATATATGAACGACACTTCAAGGCTCTTTTCATTCCCTATATACAAAATACGAAATATGTAGAAACTACTTAACTCGGGATTATACATACTTTGACCATTCTACAACTCTCCAAAACTCCCAACTTCAAACTTACAAACACTAAACATCAAACAATTACAATACAAATACCAATTTCAATCCCATTTTCATTTCAAAATGTGTAAAACTTGAGGCAAACAAACAATCAGTCAATTTTTCTTGAAGGGTCTTAATCTCTTTCTCTCTTTCTCTCTCTCTCTTTCACTTCCACAATATAATTTTTCGAGAGAGAGTCATAAAGCTAGAGATATCCAGTGCTCAACTCAACGCTCAACGCTCACCTTGTTTGCATGCATTGTAGTCGTAATTTGAGGGCTCCTCTCATCAGTCTTTGCATTTACATTTGAAATATATGCGGACTGTATGTACATACATATGGAACATGAAATAACAGTATCTGTATTTTGTCCAGGTCCTTCATAGTTCATAGTGTACTAGTAGTAGTCGTCGTCGTCAGATATGAATCGAAAGTTCAAAAAATTTATAACGGTATTATATAGTTTAAAAAAGGTTTTACAACCAGGAGACAAGCAAGAAAAAAAGAGAGCCAAAGCGAATAATAATAAGATTTTTTTAGGTGTATATAAAGTCTAAATCTTCTTCTGCTAGGTTTTTTTCTGGAAGGTATTGGAAGGGACTTGGTAAAATGTCAATTTCCCTCCATGTCTGTTTATGAAAACAAAAAAGGTGTAGATACACAAACAGAAATGTAGTATAATACTAATAATAACAATAATGGAGATATGAGAGTCAAGTCACTTGACTCAAGTGTGTAAAATACATATGTGAATTGGATATATGAATTGTGAGGGCATTCGTCATAAAAATGTAATGCATGTCTGTGATACAGAGCAGTGAGAAGTGGAGACATAGTGACTGACTGTTGTCTGTATTATTCGTCTGTAGTTGGCCAGAGTTTAATGGCACCAAGTCAGAAATGCAAGGATACTATGTGTGTGTATTTATTACCATTTTTCACAGTATTATTATACATTATAATAATAGTCAGTAGTCATAATAACAATTATAAAAGAGATGAGAGTTTTATCATTTACCTTTGGAAAATCCCCACACACATTTCCCTTTCCCACATATCTCGGAAAATCATTCATTTTCATTTACTATATGTAATAAATATCTAGTTGTATTTATGAATGTGTGTATTGATTCAATACTATTGAAACACAATCATAATAATAATAATTATTATTATTATTTGATTTGAATAGTATTCAGACAAGAAAAATCGACTACTGTGTGAATTTCCGTGGAGTATTGATATTGATACAAAATAGGGAATCTCATGTAAAAAGCCATGGTTTATGTAGAACGAAATTTGCGTATTTTGTGAGAAAATCAGGTTAAACAATTGACAAGAGAAAATATTTTATTATCATTGTAATGTGATGATGAGGATGTTCATGCATTATGCTGCAAGATAAACGTTTTCAGATTTTCTCTCTCTCTCTCTCTCTCTGTAGTGACAGATTAAAAATACATTTGTACACACACATTTTGTGGTTTGTAAACATGTACTCTGTACAGTGTACACAGTACTATTTCGTGTCACTGTCACTAAACTACTAAACTCAACTAAAGTAAATGTTATTTAAAAAAAAAAATTATCATCATAGATCATACTCAACATTTGAAATGATATCTGTCTTTTATGCAGTAGCGAAATTCAAGTTAAATATCATCCAGTAAAATTCTGCACAGTGAGTTAAGTCTCAATTAGTATTTTATCTATGGAGCAGAGAGAGAGAGAGAGATGTATTAATCCATAGGTGTATTCACAGACAGACTCATAATGTGGTTAAGTATTCAGTATAAATAATATAATAATAACAATGTAATATGTAATGTAATGGAATCAGAATCAGAGTGTCATGATGAAGTGCATAAATTGAGCAGTATATGTATGCGTGTGTGTGTGTGTGAGTTAACAAGTTAAACGATCCTTGTCTAACTGTACAGTATAGACTATAGACTATAGAGTGTAGAGTTGTTGTAGAGGGAAAAGTGAAGAGAGTAGTTCTACACACATGACACATGTATAGTCATGCATGTACATATGAAGCTATAGAGAGACAATGTGCTAATAATGTGTGCGTGTGTGTGTTTGTGTGTATGAATTGTATTTGAGTAAAAAGATTGATGCTCTCCGTCATTCGTCGTATTCATATTCTTTTTGCACACACATACACATCACACAAGTCAAAGTGTACCAGAACAGATGCTCATCCTCCAGTCAACAAAACATTTTCATTTTAGACTTTTAGAGACCCATATTCAATATAGAATATTTGTGTGTGTGTGCCAGAGAGAGAGAGAGAGAGAGAGAGAGAGAGAGAAAATCATAACGGTTTGTGCAAATAGTAACAATGTTTGCTTGCCTCTCCAACTCACTTTACTTTACAACGACACATATACATACGCACACACAAACATACATTTCGAGATCTGCTTTTCTTGTTCCCATGCCCAAGTCGGATTTTGTATGTTTGTGAGTGAGGTGAGTGCACAGTACAGATAGTATATGATAGTGTAGATAGTTAGTAGTATGGGAAATTGTACATTAGATATTATATAAATACACATTTAAACATGATGTATAGGAAATAGGAATATTGAGAGAAAGAAAAAAGAGTAGAACCAACAATTGTACACAATGTGATTCCGACGGCAGATTGATTCTCTCCAAAAGGCATTTAGTAACGGGACGTTTCCGGTGTCTCTCTTTCTGTTTCTCTATGTGCCTTGTCTGAAAACATGGACGCTTTTGCTCAAATATGATAGGAGATTGATGTGGATTGTAATGCTATGTTGTTCTGTGTATGTACCTTCCATTTCCACTCAACCTCGTCGTTGAGGTGTATGTATGTAATATGTACATGTACATGTTTACACTATTTACAGATATATATATTATCTGTAGTCTGTAGTAGCTAATCACAAGTTGTTTCTATGCTCAACACAATACTGAACATGAGTATATAATAATAATATAATATAATATACTTACGATTACTGAGAAAAGTAAAATAAAATAAAATTGTATATGTGTGTGGTAACTTGAGTCTGCTTCTTTGATCACTTGAAATATGAAAAAAAAGATTAATGATAATGGGTGTTGATTTACAAAGTGCATCCAATTCATGTCTATATAGATATGTATACAAAAGTACATGCTGTATATCTGTGTAGATTTGTTCAAAAATAAAAATGTGTCTAGTGTATAAAAGTGTATATAGAAAACATATACGAGTATACTTATTGTTAGAGGAGGAACTTGGCACTTGGTATTATTTTCAAGTGGATACTTGATTCATACCTCTTGTACTTGTACAGATATATACAGATATGTAGTTGCTTTTACCTTTTAGCATTCATGCATTCAACCATGACGCCTTCTCCTTTCAAGCCTCAAAAATAAATAAAACAGAAGCAGACACACGGCTACCTTTTTTTTTCTTCATGTATATGTATATATACAAGTTGATCACATATCAAATGGTTAATTACTTACTACTACTACCTATGAAAGACTATATAAAGTGACACTTCACTTATTCCCAACATTATGATTACTATTCTTGTATAATAATATTTAAGGAAATGTCTAGGATTCTCGATTTTGCGTGTGTGTAATACACTGTGCGTGTGTGTGTGTGTGTGTGTATAGAAAATGCCTTTTAATTTATTGGTTTTTGTTATTAGTGTGGGAAAAAATGGTTAAAATTGCGGTGCATGTATTATCACTGATAAATTTCTACTACTATATAATTTATTTGCCAGTTGAATGTTATGAAGTAGAAAATGACTGCAGTATACTCATGCACATACTTTATTATGTGATGACGATGACGAAGAGAGTATACAGTGCAAAAAAGAATCATATGTATATATTTTCACCACATATCTGTACATAAAACAAATCTCTATCAATCACTTTTATATTATTATTATTATTATTGCTATCGCATTTTATCGCCATCCCTATCAATTGCAATCAAATACATACAATAAAATAACGTTTTATGCCAATTATAAATTCAAGTTAGTTTCTGTGTGGATACACGAAAATCTCAACTTGCTTCCTGTTACCATATACGTGTGTGTGTGTGCAAATGTGCGTGTGTGTGGTTATGCATTTTGTCTTGACTTGAGAGTGGAGTTGATTTGCGAATTGAAAGTCAGGAGTAGCAGTAGCAGCAGGAGTATAAATTACAACAATAATTATTCGTATTGTTTATTACCAAGTTATTATTGTTTTCCCTTTGAGAGAGAGAGAGAAGCCAATGAAGAATAAAAGAGATTTCTCTGTTTCTCAAATGAAAAGGAACGAGTATAGGAATATTTAAAAAAAAATTGGAAATGAAAATGAAATGGTGAAGTGAGACTTTCTTTCCTATATATTTCTATACTATCAAAATGAGAAAGATTATTCGTGTGGGGTTTTTTTGTCGTTTGTATACAAAATTCTGTACATCTGTACATGTATTTACAGTGCACACATAAAACTCCTTATCCATATTATTTGCAAATGTTGTTGGACAGTTGTGAAAAAATTTGTGTGCAGAAAATTCTCGCATCGTTTCTATGAAGAGTATACGTGTACACATCACACATCACATGACAAACTGATGCATAATATAATTATAATAATAATAATTATTATTATTATGTTTTATTGCTCATCGCTCAGTATGCTATCAGACGAAATGTGTGTGTGTGTGTGTGTGTGTAATGTAATGTGTATGTATGTGTGCTCAAGTTTTGACGTTGGAAAAATACAGTATATAGGGGAATGATGATAAATGATAAATATGTACAAACTATATTCGAGGATTTTGAATTTGTGAGTTACGAATTGCGTAGACGTTTGTGTATTTTCCTTATTAATACGATACACATGGGAAGACCCAGTGAAAATGTCTTGAGTCTTTGACCCTTTTCAGCTCTGACCCAGTAATCTTTAATCCTTTAAGTTGTCCATGCGCAAATTTTATGAATTATTTAATTCATTTTATTGGTGCAAAGTTGCAAAGTAAAGAAAGTAAAACTTTTCTTTTCTATATATATGCATATATAGATAAAAAAAATACTTGAACAAAAACTCTACAAAACATTTTCCTTCATTTACCACATATATAGAGATACAAAAACAAGAGCTTCATGCGTAATGAAGTAAATAATGAATTAAAACCAATAACCAATAGATATCTAATGTCTATAAGAAAATAAAAAAACAGAAAACGAAACTTTTCGTTCAATAATTAGAAAACTTTCGATCCTCTCTTTCTCTCTCTCTCTCTCTCTCTCTCGGAATTTTCACAAGATTTGTCTGTGTGGGAACTGGGTGAATTGAAAAAATAGAGGAATAGACAATACTTGTATAAAAATCTTCAAAGGACAAGGAGGAGGAAGGAGAAGAAGAATGGAAAAAGGTTTTGCTGTTTTTTATCAAAGGCAGAGGAGGATTTGAGATTTGAGACTCATTGAACTTGTAACTCTAGACTTGCTTGTTTGGCATTTTTGATAAAAGTTGCTGTGTAGGTATGTTGTCCTTTCTTAAATATTACTACACAACTACTAGTACACACACACACACATTGAAAATGGGGAAGGTCCTCTCTCCATGGTATAGTACATAATGTACATAAGGAGCAACGGTAATATATAATCACCTGGCTTAGCAAGTCTACCTCTATTAAATGTATACACTCGTATAATTTATACAGATACAGATATGGCCGAGACTCGAGGGTTCATTTTCCAAAGGGTCTTTATGCATATCAGCATATGTGTAGGTACATATCCACCTGTGCTTGTATGTACTTATTTGTATGTATTTGTACTTGAACTTTACTACACAGGAACACATATTGAGGGTATACAATACACATAAGCATTGAGAGCTATAAGGAAGGAAGGTGAATGCAAAAGTTGCATGGGAAGGGGGAAAAATGACGATGACGACTATTTACTATTTACACGACAAGTGAACAAGTGGATGGATTTTTTGAGGGTGCAGGACTGCATGCACTTTCAAGGGCCTAGCATTCAAAATGCCCATATATGCTCATGTAGTATGCAGTTCATATGCATTGTACATTGTACGATATGTACATACATGTCGTCTCAATATGTATACCGCCGTCACATAATATAATATAATCCTGTATATTTTACAGTATGGAAAAAAGGGAAACGATGGGACTTTGGTAAATACTTTTACTTTAATGTACATAGTCTTTTTTTTATTATCAACTTTGATTTCTTCACATTTCACATCCGCGTTTCCCAAATTCCAATACGTAAGATAGAACAAGTTCACACTACTATAAAATAAAATAAAATCTTATGAATCATCCATCCATCCATAGACAGACAATCTTATTTTGTCTTTTTCTTCTTCTTTTCCACGGTGAAAAGGGAAGTATAAATATAAATAAGACGTGTTGGGAATCGGACAATGGGCTTCATTGTGGAGCATTGACTAATGTTGGTGTAACTGAAGATGTGTTGTGTTGACAACTTGATAATTTACAAGATTGGACACATTTACACCCATACTGAAGAGCTTGTAAATTACAAGGTTTTATTGTATATTGGCGTGATGATGAGTGCTGTTGTTGACTGTTGAACAATTTGGAAGGAGAGCGAGATCGGGGGAAAAGAAAAAAAAGGTCTCTCTGTCTTTACTTTGTGTATTGTCAATTTCCTTACAACTTTATCGGAATTACACATTCACGCACACACACACACACAAGTAAAATAAAGTAAATGGCTGGAACCATGGATGACGACGAAGAAGTCGAAGTTGAAGTTGAGGACCTATGTTGTTCCCTCTTGTCTTTACTTCATCCTATCATGTTTTGTTCCTCTAGTCTAGAGACTCTAGTTAATGAAGATTATAGTAAACTGTATAGGTAATCCATATTAATATAAATATGTGAGCTTACAATTATATAATAAATGTATATCGGTGTAGATATATACGATATGTATGTATATTTGGGATTTATAGCCTTCATTTAATCTCCTTTGAAGATTTAGACACCTCACCGTCTCAAACTTGTCTTTTGGAGAAACAAGAGAGGTACACCAAACTCCAAACTGTAGAGTGTAGAGTTGTAGAGGCTCGAGCGTACTGTACTTTATAGCTATAGCTATGATTTCTATTTGTATTAGAATATATCTGTACATGAAAAAATTTCGTATTTCCTATATTGGTATATGAAGAGAGAAAGAGAGAGAGAGAGAACAGAAACAGACACTGACTCAAGACATTGAGGAGTAAACACAATAAATGTACCGTTGCTTCATACCTGAATCTGCTGTAAGCCTACAGTAATGTAATCATGCTGCTCATTGTCAGTCTTAACTGCCCCTGAGTTTTTGCCTTAGGTGCTCAAAAACCGCTTTGCCGGCTCATGGTATTACAGCAGCCTATACCTCAGACTCTCTATGAAAGTTCATCTCTCTCATCATCATCATCCTACTCATACTCATTTTATTATAACACATGTTTTCTTTTCCTACGGATTAATATTATTATTATCATCATTATTCTTATTATTGTGAGCTCCGAGTTCTCGCGTCTTGCGTCTGTAAAGGATTGTGCATGTAAAAAAACCATATTGTTGGTAATTTTATATACACAGTGGATTGCATTGCTTCAAGCAGGTTCATGAATTTACATTTACATTTTACTGTAATAAACACACAGACATCATTCAAACATTTCAAACACACAAAATAACGTCATAATTTATCGTGATTGTTGATTGTACGAGTACTAAAAAAAATTCAGCGAGTGCGCGCATTGCTCTTAAGTTTCTTTCTCCAAAAAATTCAGAATTCAAATGAAGGATTTGTTTGTTTGTTTGTTTGTTTGTTTGTTTGTTTGTTTTTTCCTTTTCCTTGTGATTTGTGACTGTGCATTCCATTAGTGATGATGATAATAAACTAATATCCTAATCCTGAGTCTGACTGTTGACACTGTCAACTTTCAACTTGACAGTTTTTCGCACGACGAACTTTCAACTTGGACCATAAGACTCTGACCGTGTGTAACGTGATCATTTTTTTTATTACCAAGTGTAATGAAAAATTATAAATTCTCGGATTGTTTCAAACATGCTCCAGGTTCTATTTGTAAGTTATGACAGCGATTAAAGTGAGGATTTAGTGTTTGATCATGGTATACATATTATATTATATAATCCAGTAAGAGAATAACTAAATATAGCTAACATAAATTTAAATATACGTTATATAGAGGAGAGAAAATGAGTTGTATAATTTACACTCACGTTTCAATCCTCATCTTTATTCCCACTGAAGTATAAGTATAACGTAACGAGATTCTGTATAATATTTATGCAAGCCCATATTATCATGTACAGAGTGTCAAGAGAGTCAAAAGTAAATGTAAATAGTGGAGGAGTTAATAATAATATTATGAGTCGTAAAAAAAAAATCATATATATAGCCTTACAAGAATGAATGAATGAAAGAAAGAAAGGAAGAAAGAACAAACGAATCAAAATAAACAAATGTGCATGCAAATATACACATGATATCTTATATGTAACAGAGAGATGAATTGGGTATAAGAATTCCGTATTCACAGTCATATATATCTGTACGTATTTCATATATTGTAGGAGTAAGAAAAAACTACGGGACTTTTCCCCTAGGATTTTCCCTACAGAGGACAAATATTTACAAATTCTACTTAAGAGCCATTTTATACATATTGTGTGAGCAGTCATTTAGTCATGATTGCAGTCTCAATTTCCAGTAATTCAATGTTTGTTTTCAAACAATTCCAAGAAAATTTACATTTACATCACAGTATAGTATATAGAGACAGACAGGAGTAGTAGATATTTCGACATTTAAGTCATTAGTGATTAGTGATTAATTAATTCCATGAAAAAAATCATAATAAATAATAATAATAATAATAATAATAATAATTTTTCTTTTCTTATGTCCTTACAGCCCAGATCGAGATCATTCCGTGTAAAGTGTGCGGAGACAAGTCAAGTGGCGTGCACTACGGCGTGATAACATGGTATGTCATCTGTTTTTCTTTATTTATCATCTTTAATTGTTCGCTAATTGAATTCACATGTTCAGTAAATGGTATTCGTTTGATTTTTATTGTCTCTCTGTTTATACAGTGAGGGATGCAAAGGCTTCTTCCGACGGTCGCAGTCCTCCGTCGTCAATTACCAGTGCCCCCGGTCCAAGAATTGTGTCGTGGATAGGGTGAGTTCCCCCTCTATTAATTAATTAATTAATTCCTTCTTGCATGTATATATTTATGTATTCAAAATATTGAAAAGTATCTTATTTCCTATTGTTTTTAAAAATTATAGGTGAATCGAAATCGTTGTCAATACTGCCGACTTCAAAAATGCCTTCGCCTCGGCATGTCCCGGGACGGTAAGTATTTATTTTATTTCATTCATTCATTCATTCCTTCCCCCCCCCCCTCCCCCCCCATCCACGGCCACTCTCGTACTCTCGTAAAATGAGACAGTATACTTGTCATGTTATGTCATTCATTTCCTAATTCTTAATATAGATGCTCAACTCAGCTAATTACTACTAATGAGTTTGAGATAACAAATTCTTCAAAAGATACATAATTAAAAACTACGCATTTGCCAAAAATGTACGGAAAATATTACGTGCCGCCGGTGCAGCACTCGCTCGTGTATTGTAGTAAAAAATAAAAAATAAATAGATAGTATATGGGATGGAGGAAATGAGCGGAAGATTACTAATGAGGATTAACTATCATTATGTTCATACAGTCAAAAGCTTACGCATTCACGTACTCAACTGTGTGTAGTAGTTGTATTGCTAAATATAGGATTGAGATGAAGAGATGAAGATAAAGTTAGAACTTCATAAATGCATCTATCGTAGCAAAGCTAAAAGGGTAGATCTCGTTCCATTGATCCTAGAAAAGTTTTGGGGTAAAAACAAAGGTATATACCATATAGGATATTACATATGTAGCAATCTGATACGAATACAAATAACAAGTATAGCCGTAGCCAAAAAAGTGAAGCCACCGCCAAAAAAGACTAAAGCCAAAATGATATATAGCGAAAAAAAAATGAAAAGATTAGCAAGTAGCGTCATTCGATGGGGTTGCACTCAACTTCAAGATTGCAACATAATTTTTTTCCATCGTCGTCGTCATCTTGCAACGTTTTTACCCCCCGAAGGCAACGGTGCATTACGTATGTACGACGACGAGTGTACACATTATTATTATTACAGTAAGTTTTCCTTTGGTGTCTTGTCTTTTCACACTCGTCCATTCTTTCGTCTTCTTGAGAGAATCCATCTCCAAAATACCTTTAAAATAACTACGTGTCGTACATTATAGAAATACAGTGTCGAGGTACCTCTCAGGGAAAATCAAGAATATATTAAATAAAATATACAGAGGTACTAAATGTGCGTATATTCGCAGATGAAGGCACCAAAAAGCATTGATAGAATCGAGACTCGAGAGTCAACAGAGAGAGAGAGAGAGAGAGAGAGAAACGTGTGTGTATGTACATACAAATTTGTTTAGCGTTCATCGTATCATAGTCGTGTGTATATTTTAATATAAGTATATGAGAGAGAGATAAAGGAAAAAGAGCATTATCGTTTGGTTCACTCAGCTCAGCTTGTTCATATATATATATACATAATAGTTGTAAAATAAATAGCAGAAAGAGTGAAGCACTCTAGCAGGCTGATAAGCCAACACTCAACACACACACACACACTAGCAGCAACTGACTACTGAATGTGGGTCATCGAGACAGGTTCGTCCCGTTATGATGATGGTAACGGGAATCTCATCCTCACCGGCGCATCCTACACTGCTTTTCATGTCTATCCTCTCTTCACTCTGTACATAGTACATATCTATATTCCATGCTCTTCTCTTCAGGCTTCCCAACTCTAAAGTATTATAAATCATGCTTGCATGTGGTCGACAATCATATGAACATCTCTCTCTCTTTCTCTCTCTCTCTTCTGTGTACATATACATATATATATAGTCAGGTAAACGTAAACCTTTTGTGTAGTATGATATTTACCGTGTCTCTCTCTCTATCTATCTGTGTGTGTGTGTGTGTGTATTTCGTATTTCCACTCCCACACCTGTGTCTACTAGCCCATATGATTTTATGATGATGATGCATCCCATACACACTCACGTTTGCTTCTGCTCACATAGTGACACATCCATCAATTTACATGACAAACATTCGCATTAGCCTTTCAAAAAAATGCACAGTTATTCATTTCATACACACACAAACGTATACACACACATACAGGACGGTATCATCAAATTTTTATTTTCCCCATACAGATTTTATTATTCTTTTTTTATACTGTAAATTACGATATGGAGATGGATATTTTGTAGAGGTATAGAAATACAGTGGTTGAGAAGAACACACACACACACAAGAAAAAAAAGGAAAAAAAGTTGATGTAGAAGCAAGTGCAGGTAAATTTTGAGCATTTAACATGATGATTATATAAATATTGTATTTTGGAGGTATGAATAGTCAAGTAGCGAGTCTCTTTGATATGTGATGCATTCAGTTTGCTAATGGATTTGTAATCATAATAAATAATCATTATTCAAATATCGTGTGTATAGTTCTTATGTTCTCGTGTACACAGTTCATCTCATGCAAATATGGTACAGTAACATAGAATATACATGTGTGTGTGTGCTTGCGATTCTCTCGAGTGGCTCATTCTACACACACACACACACACAACAAACCCGAGAGAGAGAATGATTTTTTTTTATTGAAATTGAAACAATTCAATTGACAAGAAGGGATATTTCTCATATATACACAGTTTACACAGGTTTTTTATTTTCGTGTAAAAAAATTATTTTTATGCGTGGAGAATGCTAAAAGAAATGCATGTTGCGTGGCTTATTTTTTATTCATGAATTGACAATGTCCGTAATATAGAAAGCATGGTAATCGGTCACTTAGTCCTGAGTCCAGTTAGTAAATGGTAAAGTTGAGAGAGACAGTTTTTTTTGTACAAAAGTATTATAAATTTATGTACAGACAGTGTGAGAGTGGGAAAGGACATAGAAAAAGAGAGAGAGAGAGAGAGAGAGACTTGCGTGTGGATAAAAATTGTACAGATTTTGTGGATAGAATAGGAATTTTGGCAATTAATAATGCATATAGGACCCGGGTGCCAAATAATGTCAGCTGTTGACCCACATTCTGATGTTGCCATTCCTTTTTTCTCTTCGTCTCCCGAGCCCGTGCTACAGACCCGAGATCCACTATATAGCGTTGAGTACTAGCAATGCAAAGGGTATATCGATTCTTGTAGTGAGGCAACTGCTTCCGCATCGAAGGTCTTTAACCTCAACGACAATGTTGCCACACTTCCCCAGACGTTTCATATCATACGTACACAAACACACACACACACACGAACCCCACACAAACACAAATGGTACATACTACATATACACACACACTATTACTGTATTATCGTCATCGTCATATGATAATATTAACTGGTCGGAACTCTGGTAATACTTTGTATTATCTCTACACTGTTCGTTCCTCCACTTGCTATTTACATACGGAACTTTTCTCTCTTAAATGTTGATGCACCGTCTCTCTCTCTTTCTCTCTCTCTCTTTCTAGTCCTTTTTCGTCTGAGACAAGTTTGGAGTATGAGTATAAGTGTGTATGTATGTGGAGTGTATGGAAACAAACGATATACTGATACTATCCCCAGCTTTATGTTCTATTGTGGTCTGAATGCTCGCTTTTGACACTACTTTATTGTGGTATTTAGGAAAACAACATACATGAAATGATACACACATAGAGACAAACTCATGGTGTAATTCTTCAACATATTTTACCTCCCGTCTATCGCTTCTTTCAACTCTTACTTAAGTATTTATAGCAGTTTATGTACCTTTGAGTCAGTTTGTTTGTACGTGAGTACGTGCGTGTACATACCGAGTTCCTTTGTAGTATGGACTATTTTTGTCCATGTGTGTATATACTTTTGAGGAAGAGAAGGAAAGAAAGAGAGAGAGAGAGAGAAAGGATGATGGAGCTCAAAGTGCTCCGCATAAAATATTCATGAATTTTCCCTGATACATTTATAAGTGCATTTATTTGCATTCTCATTTACTATTATTGAATGAAAGTGTCTCTCACGGTGAAAAGATTATCTCATCTCTGTCTGTCGACTTCACACCACACACACTTACTCGATCACACACATTCCACTCACTGATATAGATTTCCATTTGAATGCACTTCTCGTTCCTTCTCTGTTCTGTTATGTGTGGTTGCATAACATTTTCCTGACAGGACAAAAGTGCATTCTCACACTCCAATTTTTTTCCCCATCCTGTCACTGGATATGATACGAATCTTCTGTTTATATTTCTATTTCTATTTCATTCCATGCAGACTTTCAGTCTGGTTTGAAAGTCAGTTTTGTAATTATTTTCCTCCTTTTGATGTTGAATTTGAATTTTGAGATTCTTGACTAAAAATATTCCCTATGCTATTTGGGATTGTCGTATGTCGTATGTACAATTGGGCTTTTGTATAAGCCAGCCTGCAATTGAATGTATAATTATACAATTTGGACTTCTGTACAGAAACTAAGACGGCATCGAACAAGTTAATTCTCGTTTTCGTGGTGGCGAGCATGAATGGATTTAATTAGAGTAGACCATGTCTACTAGACATGTAATGTACAAGTGCAATTATGATTCATCAGAGCTATTTACGTTGTAAAATTATATCCGGATTCCGTATTCTCCCGAAGAATGTATATACAGACAGGAAACTTTTCAGGAGGGAAAGTGCACAGAAAGATGAGAGAGAGAGAGAGAGAGAGAAAGAGAAGTTTTTGCATTTGTTTATTTAACCAGCCATAAAATGTGTGTATATAGCCTTGTTATTATGCGACTATGAGGGAAAACTTTTCACTGAAAACATTTAGTGTGGGAAGTAAAGTATATGTACGTAGGAGACAGATAGACGGATAGACATTCCTTGAATTCGGACTTTATGGTCTATTCCTATTATGTATATATCTGTATTTCGCACAATGCACCCCCATGGTACATGACTCGTTTATGTAAACATCTCGGGCGTCCCCTTTAATTCCCCTTTAATTCTCAAACTATCATAGGAGGCATATAGGCAACAAGGAAAGGCTTGGCTTTTTTTACTTGGTCATCATCCTGGATGGATGGACGGTTTAGGAGGAAAGATAGAACCAGTTTGAACAAACAACGCCTCCTCCATATACTCGTTACTTGCAAAGTATTCACAATTCACAATTCACACACATGAAGATACTACAAAATTCACGAGATGAATTGAGGACATAACAATTTACATCATATTTGAAAATACTTACAGATATTCCCAATGAATTATTAAATACTTCTTCATTTTTATTGAATCTTGAAACAAAAAAAAATATATATATACATATATTTGACGGCATTTAATATAAATGGTAAAGGTATACAGATGTATAATTTCCTGTACAGTTTTATCGTCGTCATGAAGGCAGTCACGAATTATCTATCTATCAGACTGTCTGCTGTTTTGTCTTTGTCGTATAGGGAATTTTTTTGAATTTAGGCAATGCAAATCCAACGTGTGTGCATAAATTAATATGTATACTTTACAAAACTCACAACTATATACTCTGCTGCACATGATGAGGATACATGAGAGAATAAAGTCAGCTATAGACCTTTGACCTATCATTGTTTTTGCTCATAAAAATATTACAAATGTTCAAAATACGTGTTCTTCCACCTTTTACTTCCTTCATCATGGCTTGTTCTTGGAAAAGTTGAGAATGTGTCATTGGACTCGATGACTTGATAGGTTTTCTGTCTTTTTGAACATACACATGACGATGGGAAGCACTCACTCGAGTACGTGCTCATCGTACTCCTTTTGCTATGGATATAGCTGTCATTTCCAGCGTCCCTAACACATTTTATGTTTCCAATGTTTTGAAGCATTCACGCAGTAATTATATCTACATGCAATTTGGTATTGCCCAATGCATAATGAAATGAGTACTACCTATTACCTATACAGATAGTCAAGCGAGACGGGAGTGAGCATTTGAATTTCCATGATAATAATGTGTATATGATAATGATATAACAATGAGTATATGTCTTTCATAAAAATGTATAAATTATTTTGTGTGTTTTTACAGCCGTGAAATTCGGACGGATGTCAAAGAAACAGCGGGAGAAGGTGGAGGATGAAGTTCGTTACCACAGAGCCCAAATGAAACAAGCCCCAAATAGCGTTGACACTGCGCCGGATTCCTCCAGTTATGACCATACCATTCCCACTCCCAGTGACCAGCTCCCCTACCCCTCTCATAATACATACAATCCCTATGCCAGCGAGTAAGTACTCATTTTTTTTTTCAATTCCTTTTTTATCGTATACATCTGAATGTGTGAACAACTATTAGCACCACCACTTCCTAGAAAATCTCCATGAATGTTTTTTTTAGTGCAGTAATAGTAATAGTAATAATAATAAGAAATGAAATTATCCAGTAGATTTATCTGTAAAAACTGAAGGAAAATCTGGGATTGTATCTGTCTGTAGACTGTAGATATAGGACCAACTACAAATAGTTTGATGTTAAGCTCCTAAATATACGTTTTGTGACTTGTCTTGAGTCGAGAGAATTGAGGAAGTGAAAGTAGGAACCAGATAAGATTAGCCGTTTAGTAGTATTTTTGAACCGGAAAGAAAGTAAACAAAAGATAAAAAAAACAAAGTATGTATTGACGGATGGATGGATGCTTATGTGAGGTTATGTTTGTGTGTACATGTACTATTTTCTGTTGGGCAAAATGAGGGTTTTAATTGCATAACAAATGCTGAATTAGCATTGCTAATATGTCTTCTGTTATGTATGACAGTAATGATTCGTTGTATGGTTGTAGGTACACACCGAACGGGTATACATACACAGGACCGTCGAGTAATATAGGTGGCTACGACATAACTGGTGGTGACTTTGTAGACTCGACAACAAATCCAAATAGTGGTGCAGGATTTGAGCCTCGATCCTCATCAACGGAGTTGCCGGACTCTGGAATGATGAGTCCTTCAGCTCCGTCGGCAACCACAACAACCACCGCTCTTCCTGCAGAGTCTCTACAGATCTCCGAACTCCTAGCCAGAACTATCACAGATGCCCATAACAGAACATGCCTCTATTCCAATGGTAATCTTCATCAAACATTTATTCAAATTTCAAAAAAGAAGATGAACATTTAACATTTATGAAAATGTGGAATTTCTTGGGAATTGATTGATTCATTTGTTTTTTTTTTATTACTGTCAATGTACCTATATAGATCAAGTAGCCGAGATGCTTCGACGTCCGCAGGACATCTCAAAAGTTTTATATTACAAAGATTTAAGCCATGATGACTTGTGGTTAGAGGCGGCTTCCCGTCTCACGGCAGTTGTTCAACAAATCATCGAGTTCGCAAAAATGGTTCCGGGCTTCATGAAGGTCATTTTTTTGACAATATTAATATTACTTTACTATCATTTGAATTTTCTAAAATACATTGTTAAAATTGTATCCTCACTCTCTCTCTCTCTCTCTTGTTCTCAGTTGCCCCAAGATGACCAAATTGTTCTCCTGAAAGCGGGCGCCTTTGAGCTGGTCGTCCTCCGCGTCTCTCGACATTTCGACCCAGCGACCAACTCCGTCCTCTTTGGAGAGACTCTCCTGCCACCCGAAGCCTTCTTGACGGCCGAAACCACTGAGATGAAACTTGTCTCATCCCTGTTCGACGTGGCTCGAGCCATTGCCGAATTCAAACTCAACGACACGCAACTTGCCCTCTACTCCGCCTATGTTCTCCTCTCTCACGGTACACTTCAGCTCCATTACATATATATTGAACATCTGCATCTTCATTTATTTGATAAGAAGTAATAAGTCATGCATGGGGATGGACATTGATTTAAATCATTCTTTTGCACTCTCACTATATGTATATATACAGAGAGACCAGGCCTAAGAGGTACGGCAGAGATCCAGCGATTAAATACAGCAGTTTTGCGGGCACTTCGGCTTGAAGTAGCGAAAACACATCGGCATCCCATCAAAGGAGATGTGACCGTCGTAGACGCCTTGACGGGACGATTACCTCAACTTCGGTGGGTTCCGGGATTCAATTCCCCACTTTTACATTCTACAATAATAATAATTATGATTATAATCATTTGTCATCTTCTAATTCTAAGTCTAGAGTTTTTCTATATAGTATGTAAATCCCCCCCCCCCCCTCCCCCCTATTTAATTGCATGCATATACATTTGTTCCATTATTTCCATCTGTTCTGTCATGTCATGGAAAAAGAGTTTCTAATGCAATTCTGTGGCCATATGTCTTAGGGAATTGGGACTGTTGCATCTTGAAGCACTGGGCCGGCTCCGGCGGATGTCACCTCATCTGGAGTTTCCAGCTCTGCACAAAGAATTATTTGCTGTCGACACGTGATTTTCGTAATTCATAAAATTATAGGTAATCTGCATGACAAAACAAAATAATTAAAATAAATCAAAAAACAATTCTTGAATTGCAACAACCAGAAAACAAAAAAAAAACATCAGACACACAGCAACAACAACTACATCATCAACAACAACAACAAAATATTAATAATTAAAAACAACATCAAGGAACACCAAACTTTTTATATAAATGTGTGTAACAAATGCCAATTTATAACACATATAAAAGAAGAAAAGGAAAAACTATTAAATCAAAAGAAAAAGAAAAAAGTTGACAGTCGACAAAATATAAAGAAAAACAGTGACAGTCTTTTTTCCCCCTCGCTACATGTGTACATGGACTCATATATAATATAAATAATATATATTATACAAAACAAAAAAAAACACTCGACTCTGTAAAAATTGTTACAGATATTTCGTTTTTATTACTATGTATAATCAAAATATTTATCATAATTATCTATATATATATATACAATCTACCGATACACCTACTGTTGATAGTCACTGATTGATGAATTGACCCAGCAGAAAAGAAGCGATCAAGGGAATATGATATATAGATATATATATATATATATGTTTAGCTATAGGGAGACATAAGTAGGACAATTAAAAATACGAATACACACATATAATATATTAAAAAAAGTTGATAAAGATTACTCGGACAGAAAAAGCGCAGTGCGCCGTCAATTGCAGTGAAAAGTGGTCTTATCCTTAGTTTGGGCAGGATTGAAATGCTTTCAAAAAAATATTAAAATATATATATAAGACCGATTTGATGATCTTTCTTTCCCCTCCCCCCACCAACCCCCATTATGAATTAGTCAATTGTGTTTTGTTAGTTTTCCATTTTTATTTTTTATTTTTGATCTGCCATGATAATCAATTATACCAAAAAATAATAACAAAAACTGACATTATTGCGGTTTATCCCAGAATATGTAAAAAAAAGGGGGCTTATTATTATTGCCTTGAGCTAAAGATCAAAAAAGGTCAAAGACATATGTTCCTTCGATTCTATCAAAATGTTAATTGTATACGTGTTTGAGAATATATACTTAATAACGGCAAAATAAACCACGGAAAAAGTTTACAAACTTATCGTTATTTTAGATTTTTTTTTTTAGATTTTAGTTTTAGAAGTTTATAGTTTATATAGAACAGTTTTTTTTTCTCTCGCAGACAAACTTTTTTTAGTGAAATTCAATGCGTGCATGTTATACATACATATTACATATATGAAACTGATGATTTTAACCGTATATTTCGTATTTTTACTCTTTTAATCACTTGTTAATTATTATTATTATATTTTACTCTTTTTTTTTGTGTACAAAAAAGGAAGAGTCCATATACACATCAAAAAAAAAAGTTGGAATTAAAACCTAAAAGATAATTGAGAGCAAATCAATGTTATATATATTTTTTGTTATGTACAAAAAAAAAAACATTTCAATCTTGACGGAAATGAAGATATGAGCCACGCTCCTGTATTTCTGCATAAATAAAATAAATAAATAAAAAATACTTTATTCATAGAAATTTACACAGATAGCTGAATAGTTATTATTATATTTAAAGAATGCTATGCGATTTAATCACTGTATTATTAATTTATTAATATTTATTATTATTATACATATATTCTACGGTTATACTTACCAAATAATATAAACTGTTTTTATCTAAAAAAAAAAAAAAAGACTATATTTCCCAGGTGTATTATTTTTCACGTGCTGCATACTTACAATAATAATAATAATAATATTATACAAAAGAAAAACCACTTTTTAAAATCCAAGACAAAGAGAACATTTACCATTTGTACCACATTAAAATTTGTGTATTTTATTAATATAGTTGACAGATTTTGAACCACCACATAGTTTTTTCCCTATAGTATAAAACAGCTCTTGATATTTGTTATCCTTTCTCTACTTTCTCTGTCTTTCTCTCTCTCTGTCATTCTCTCTGTCATATGTATTTTTTACCTCTGTCTATTCTGTCTCAACATGAACACATAAGAACAATGTCTTTGTTTTTAAATCTCTTTTGCTATTTATACTCATGCATCTTTCTCTCTCTCTCTCTCTCTCTCTGTCTCTCTCTCTTTAGTGCTATAAAAAACATTTAGAAAAAATATATAGAGCCTATATACAATAAACAAAATTGTAGATTCGTATTCGTATATAAAGTATACATAAAAAAAAAAAATTGTGAGCAGCACATAATACACACATACCTAGTACGAAATGCTCGAAACTTGTGACTATATGAAACTGTTAAACCTCCCTACTACAGTATACAGTATACATTATTATATATAAATTACATTATATTATATTATATTATTATTATATTATTATTATTACTACATACATATATAGAAAAACGATTTTCTGGTAGTACAAATACCCGTACCAGTAGTAGTTTAGTCCTCATTGCGGTTTTAATGGTTTTGTGTGTATTATTATTATTATTATTATGTATTTAAAGAAAAGAAAAATTGTTAAGAAAACTATACGTAACCTACATCAATGCTATATATTTGATTCCTTTTTTTTACTCATTTCTCATTTCTCGTGCACAAACACACAAGAAGAAGAAGAAAAGAAAAAGTATATATAGGAATGGAAAAGATTTATTATTAGTAAACTTGACGTATAACGCGAGTGAGTTATTATTGCGGACTGTCTCCTTTCTTTATTCTCTGTCAATTAAAAATCATGTCCCTATTTTGAGCCAGCCATTTCCGAGATCATAAATAACATTCACAAACACACACACGCACACACATTTTACATACAGACATACATATATATAGAAAGTATTGTGACAAGAATTTGACTCTTTCCTTGTATAATTTCTTGTACCTATATACTCTCTTTAATTTCCTTGATACAGTTTGTTCCCAGTTTATAGTTGTTTATAGAAGAAGAAAAATCTATACAATGGGGCCATCCATAAAGGTCGTCACGCTGCTAGGGGTATAGGGTGGGTCACGAATTGGTCACGTGTTATATGCTTTAACATAGCGTTACGTAACGAAAAAGGGTATGGGGTGTTCAGAAATTTGGATTTTTAGCGTGACGACCTTTATGGATGGCCCCCAATATTATGCCCAACAGGTTCCTTTGTGCAATACAATCTGAACACTCACAAAAGGATCATTGAACTTTATTTGATTTTGATCAATTATCTTCTCATTATTATATATATATTTGAACCCTTTGTACCAATTTGTACACGAAATGTGTCTGGATTTATTTCCCAACCTTTTCCGGATTCCTCCTTTTTTTAGACACGATTTTTATCAAGAGAAAATGAAGATGGAGACAATTAAGGAGTAAATATATATATATACATATTGTTTTTACAAAGGGCTCTAAAGGGCCTGTGGTACAGGCTGTATTGCTCATCTGTGATGCAAAAGAAAACAAAAAAGTTTTTTTTATAGGTGCGGATCTGCCTTCCAGGAGTTCGTGTGTATTATATATGCGTGTACCTGCAATCAATCGTGATCTAGTAAAGGAAGGTTTCAAAGAGGCTATAAGAAAATAATGGGAAACCAGACATCCGGGATTGCGAAGATAAAGAAAGAAAATCACTTTTATTATGATAAATCTAGCTATTTATTATTTTTGTTCGGATATGTAATATTAAAATAGTATATAACTCCCTCTACTTGACTCTGTACAATTTTATAGGGTTGTGGTTTCACCAATTATTTAATTACACATACTTATGTATCATTTTCCCAATTAATAAACATTTTTTGCTTATTGTGTTATCAAAAAAAACAAACAACAGAAAGCACAAACACATTTTACACTCATTTTTATTGTACCCCAGCATGGAAAACATCTGCATCCACTTGAAATACAATTGAAATACAAACATCAACTGAAAAAAGTTTTTCTTTAACGAAAAGAAACTGTAAAGTGTAAACACATACATATTATACGATATTACTATTTTTGATTTTTGATTTGTTTACTACTCAAACTTTCTCTTGCCAACTTTCCCCATACTTTCGCTTTCCTTTCTACCCTGTTAAAAATTGCATTTCATAATTGTTTGTCATCACTAAATTGAAAAGATGAAGGAAACGGAGAATAAACAAATCCCCGCTGCTGAATTCATTTGATTCAACGAGTAGATACAAATGGCATTTGAAATTTCTGTTATTGACAGCTAAAATTAGAAATATGCCGGAAGTCACAATGTGATAAATTCCTCACCTGAACTTACCTTTCGGTGAAAGTTTTGGAGTTTTGGAGTTGATGTCTCAAAATTCAGTGGTGGGGGCGTAGTATAGGTTTTAATTGTTGCGCATTTATCGTATATATTTATAGTCCGTCGTCAAAAACATAAAAAAAAATCATTTAAAGAGTCACTCATTGCTCTCAAAGTCAAAATGCACACTCTTTAAAAGCCAATCTTATAATATGTAATAGTAGTTGCAAGTTGAGTGACGACTTGAGTTAAACATGAATTTTTCCAATCATTGCGGTTGAAGCTTGAACATATTAGATTGCAAAAAAAAATCATATTAGTCATAAAACTACATATGTGATGGCTAATGACACTGAAAACTAGTACAAACTATCATCATTTCCATGTGATTACAATAATGTATTTAGTTAAATATACCAATAGGAAATAAACTATAGAACGTGTGTGGATAAAACCATCAAAATCCACTGAAAAAATAATTAGCATGCAAAATGAAGCATGATAGCAATTCTCTGAGGTACATTTTTGTTTTGTTCAAAATGAAATGTAAAAAGAAGTTTTGTACGAACGTACACTTGGAAAATTTATTTCATCTTGTGTACGTGCATATATAAATAGTTGCAAAAAGACTGATGTCTCATCTTCGCATATCCATATGCACAATTTGCATCTCATATTTTTTCTATTGGAATCCTCAATTGCCTGAAGCCTCCTTTTTGATGTTCACATGAGTGTAAAGTTTCTTCTTCCGTGTGGTTGACGATTCCGACTACACACATTTTTACAAGGTTGCTGCAGCTTATTTAAATATATGCATGTCAATGTAAATGCAAATAAAACCTCACATGTATTGTATACATACACAGTATATACCGTAAATGCTCTATTAATGGACGGGTCATTAATTGTAGACGGGTTCTATTAGTAGACGGAGAGAAAGTGGAATATTTCGATAGTGGACGGGTTTCCATTTGTAGATGGGTCCACAATTAAGATACAAAACATACAAAAACTGTCCTTTCCTTCCCTATTGTTTTATACAGTTTAGACGAACGAAGAGGACCCAAAAGC